>JAUMHM010000001.1:16488552-16507590 GCA_032362435.1 Melikaiella ostensackeni | reverse complement strand
TAAAATTTTTTGAAGAAGAAATAAATTTTCTTCAAATTAGCACTTCTTAGAAATGTGTTATTCGTTCGGCTTATCACCTTTTTCACTTGAAAAATTGACTAATCTGAACAGATTGGTTCTAAATCAACCTTTTAGTACCTATGATTTTGCAACTTCATTTTTTATAAACAAATAAAGTGATCCTGCGGGACCACGTTTCATACGTGTATGGTACACCACCATACATATATCTAAGCAAAAAAACCATTTTTATGACTTTTATTATTTCAATAATCCAGACACGAAATTGCCGCTTTTGATGAAAATCACCCATATACTTCAATTTTTTAATTAGGCAATTAAAACAAGGAACATGTTATAAGCGCGCTATTTTTGCGAGTTAGTTAGCGTTCCAATTAAAATTGACAACAACATGAATTCCAACATTGAAAAATATTATCAAACAGAGAAACTATATGGGTGTACGTAAATTGCCAATTTCGGTAGCTTTAGGAGGAGAATAGAATAAAGGAAACCAGAGTGAATTCTGTATCTGCTTTCCTTTTGTTGTAGCTGGCACGAACTGTGGCAAACAAAGGTGATAAATGTGAAATAGTATTCTACAAAAGCAGTCTTTCCTTCTCCTCTAACCACTATGGTCTTGCTCGTTGCGTATACGTTATATTCACGGTCGCTGTAAGAATGGAGTATGTTACTGACGGCTGGATTACTCAATGAGACATATTTCAACGAACAAAGCTAGACAAACTCAAAGTTGTCAGAGATTTTCTTTATTTCCTTCTCTTTGAGTCATTCAGTGATGCAGAACAATGATTCGAAGATACAAATTATATTTCAACCAAAAAGTATTTTCATTTTGACTCAAATACAAATAAATACAGTTGAACTCAATCAAAAAAGACGAATTTTTAACAAAATAGGTAAATTTGAAACCAAAGAAACGAATTTTCAGTTAAGAAGAAAATTTTTTATCAGAAAAAGACGAACTTTTAACAAAATATATGATTTTTTTTTTCAATTGAAGAAATAATTTTGAGCGAAAAAATATGACTCCTTAACAAAAAATGTCAAAATTAACAAAAAAAAATCAGTCAGATTTTTGAAGTTGCAATCCAAAAAGGCGAATTTTCAACAAAATTTGTCTTTCAACTAATTAATTAAATTTTTATCCAAAAAAGTTTAATTCTTGATGAACAATGTAATATTTTCAATTTATACAAAAAAGACGTATTTTTAACATAATAGTCAAATTTGGAACCAAAGAGATAAATTTTCAACCGTGAACATAATTTTTTACCAAAAAAGATGAATTTTGAACAAAATACATGAATTTTCGACTTGAGAAGATCAATTTTCAACAAAGAATGAGATAGTTGAATTTTTAATTGAAAAAAATTAATTTTTATCGAAAAAAGATGAATCCTCAACAAAAAATGTAATAGTTGATGCTTCAACCAAAGCACAGTTTAATTTCGAATCAAAAATAATTATATTCAACCAAAAAAATTATTTTCATCAAAATAATTAAATTTTCAGTCAAGAGAGAAAAATAGTCAACCAGATTGTTTAATTTTGAACCAAAGAGATGAATTTTCAACCAAAAAGATAATTTTTTACCAAAAAAGACGAATTTTTAACAAAATACATGAATTTTTTTTCAATTGAAAAAATAATTTTGAACGAAAAAAGATGATTTCTTAACGAAAAATATAATACTTGATATTTCAACGAAAAACAGTTTTATTCAACCAAAAAAATAGTTTTCATCAAAAAAGTTAAATTTTCAGTCAAAAGAGAAAAATAAATTAAACAGATTGTTAAAATTTCAAGCGGAAAAGGCGAGTTTTCAACAAAAAAGTTGATTTTCAACTAAACAAAACTTTCATCCGAAAAGATGAATTCTTAATGAAAAACGTAATATTTTAAATTTGAACCAAAAAAGAAGAATTCCTAACAAAATAAGTAAATTTGAAAATAAAAAGATGAAATTTCAACCAGAACATAATTTTATACCAAAAAAAGACAAATTTTGATCGAAATACATGTATTATCAACTTGAAAATATCAATTTCCAACCAAAAATGGAATAGTTGATATTTCAAGCAAAAAAAAGCTTAATTTTAACTGAAAAACAGTTATATTCAACCAAAGAAAACATTTTCATCAAAATAGTTGAATTTACAGCCAAGGCAGAAAAAATCACCCAGATTGTTAAAGTTTCAAGCCAAAAAGGTGAATTTTTAATTAAAAAGTTGATTTTCAACCAGATAATAAAATTTCTATCCAAAAAAGTTCAATTCCCAATGAAATATGTAATATTTTAAATTTCAACCAAAAAGACGAATTTTTAACAAAATAGTTGAATATTAGACTGAAGAGATGTAGTAGTTGAAATTTCAACAAAAAAAACAGTTCAATTTCAAATCAGAAATAGTTATATTCATCCAAAAAAATAATTTTCATCAAAATTGTTAAATTTGCAGTCAAGAGAGAAAAAAATCAACCAGATTGTTGAAGTTACAAGCCAAAAAGTCGAATTTTCAACAAAAAAGTTGATTCATATCGAAATAATAAAATTTCTATCCAAAAAACTTCAATTCTTAATGAAAAATGTAATATTTTAAATTTCAACCAAAAGGACGAATTTTTAACAAAATAGTTAAATATTAGACCGAAGAGATAAATTTTTAACCAAGAACACAATTTTTCACCAAAAAAAAAGAATTTTAAGCAAAATACATGAATTTTCAACTTAAAAAGATCAATTTTCAAACAAAAACGAGATAGTTGAATTTTTGATTGAAGAAATTAATTTTTAACGAAAAAACATGATTTCTTAACGAAAAATGTAATAGTTGAAATTTCAACAAAAACACAGTTTAATTTCAAATCAGAAATAGTTATATTCATCCAAAAAAATTATTTTATCAAAATTGTTAAATTTGCAGTCAAGAGAGAAAAATTATCAACCAGATTGTCAAAATTTCAAGCCAACAAGGCGAGTTTCCAACAAGAAAGTTGATTCACAACGAAGTCGTAAAATTTCTATCCAAAAAGATGAATTCTCAATGAAAAATGTAATATTTCAAATTTAAACCAAAAAAGACGAATTTTCAACAAAATATTTGAATTTGAAACAAAAAAGATGAATTCTCAACCAAAACATAATGTTCAACCAAAAAAGACGGATTGTAAACGAAATATATGAATTTTCAACTTAAAATGATAAATTTGTAACCAAAAATCGGATAGTTGAATTTTTAATTGAAAAAATTAATTTTTAACGAAAAAAAATGAATGCTTAACGAATAATGTAATAGTTGATATTTCGACCAAAAAGACTTCAATTTTAAATCAAAAACCATTTACCCGCATGAAATGATTTTCTTTCAAAACCAGTCAATTTTGAACAAAATAATTGAATTTTCAACCAAATAGTAAAATTTTTAACTAGAAAAGATGAATTTTCAACTGAAATAATAAGTAAAATAACTGGAATAGTTTAATTTCCGGTTAAAAAACTTCATTATCTACCAAAGAGAAATGAATATTTAACTCCGAAATTAATTTTTTATTTCTTTTTGAGTGTTTATATAGATTTTAGAAACTTTTGAATCCCTGGGTGGGAAAAATTTTCTAATCCTCCTATATTGGGCCATAAATTTTTGTGGCTATCTGCCGCGACAATTGGAATAGTGAAAGTGAAAAAATAGTTGGAAAAGCAATAAAATTAATTTCCTGTCACTATTTCCATCTACTCGTTTACATTGCCCTCTCCCATTTCCACCATCTTCACCTTTTCCCTAAATTCTTCTATTTCCACTGCTGCCCAATTACCTTTTCCTAACCCCCCCCCCCCCCTTCGCCATATGAGTGTACTTTCTATCCTCGTCTCCGCCTGTATTCCCATTTAAGATAGATCATCCAAACTCTTCCAATCTCTTTAGTACTTTCCTTCCCTCTCCATTCACTACTTTGTCTTTGGAATTCCTCCCAAGCCCATCATCTTCTTCTCCCCATTCTTTTCCTCCTTTCCTTCTGTTTTTGCACTGAAGTCTCCCCTTATGATTAGTTTTACCCCTTCTTCTTTTCCTTTCATTATCTCCCTTATCTCTTCTGCTTTCCCGTCCATATCTCTATTTATATATACCCCAACTATTTTCTACATTTCCTCTCCTATTCTTATTTCTTCTTCCATTAATCCTTCTTTTTGTTCTTTCAACCCATTTCTATCTTTTTTCTTGCCTATCGAATCTTTTCTTATTCCTATCACCATTCCTCTCATCGCGCTGCCTTTCTCTCCTCTCCACCTCTTATACCTGCCACCTATATCCCCTTAGTGGTATTCCCCTTACTCTTTTCCACCCCCTGTCATCTAGCCATATCTCTATCATCACCACGACTTCCCAGCGCCCCAAATTTTTTATAAACCTCTTATCCTTTTTTTCTAAACCAACTACGTTCCAGTAGCATGTCCTCTATTCTTCCCTTCTTTTATTTCTTATCACCTTTTCTTTCTCACTATCTCTTATTTTCCTCTCTCCCATTTCTTTCTCACTCGTTTCCCCGCCCTCTCACATTTGACTAAGCCTTCCCTCTCTCCGTCCCAATCCCACCATATACCGCCTATTCATATACTCCCATACTTAACACACGTTCTTTCTCTTTCCTTTCTTTCCTCTTCTACTATTTTCCTCAACTTATGCTGCACATATTAGGGAGAGGATTAAAAAGGAGGCGGGGTAATGAAATGGATATGGGAAACAGAAAAAAGAGGGTTTTAAAAAAGATTGGACTAGATGAATAAAATTGTCTGATACGTTGGCATGGTCGGTATTAGGCTATGGGGCAGATAAATGGAATTAGAGGGAGAGAAAGGAGATAGAAAAGTTGCAAGAGAGTAGAATTAGATGGACATTAGAGGTAGACTTGAGAATTCCGGTTTATATGGTAAGAGGAGAGGCTCGAAAGAATAAACTGAGAATAAGGGTAAGAAAGAGGGCGTGCAAATTCGAAGAGAAACTTAGAGTGGGAAACGGAGAGGAGTTGGCGAGAAAGTATTATAAAGAAATGAGAGAGGAAAGAGGGCGCTAGAATAACGCGATAGGAACGAGTAAGAGAGTTTTTCAGAGACTGAGGGATAGAAGAAGAAAGAAATACAGTGTTTGAGGAATTGGAAAGAATAGATAGAAAATGGAAGGTGATAGACGGGGGAAAATCGGGGAATGAAGATCTAATAAGTGGCTTAAGGTGATAAAAAAGAAAAGGATTGCCAAAATATCTGGAAAGGGGTTGGGTGGGGGGGGGGGAAGATGGACAAGAAAGGCTAGATGGAGACTGAGAAATGAAGTAATGGAAGTAATGTATTGGGAGAAGAGTAAGAGAATAATATGTAGAGTATGTCAATGGGTAGGGGAGACATGTGAGTATGTGTGGGATGGTTGTACGAGATGAAAGAAGAAGAGGAGAGGATAGCACGAGGATGTTGAGCAAATTTCAGGAGAGGAGAGACTGGGAGAAGAATGGATGAGGGAGGTAGAAATTGCTAGAGAACCTAAAGAAGAAGGATGAGGGAGTGCGGGACAGAGAGAACGGAAAGCATGAGTGGAAAGGAGGAGAAAAAGGAGACGGAAGTTACATGGAAGCATAACCGTAGCTGAAATAGCACAGTAAGATTAAGTCGAATTAGGTAGAATAACATGCGGCCACGCTTTCTCCCCACCCCACCTTCTTCTCTCCCCACTTCCCCCTCTTCCTTACTTTTTAGGATCCGAAATAATACGTATCAAATTAGTAAATAAGTTAGAATAAGCGATGTGAAAAGGTTTCAATAGAGTTGTAAAGGAATGGCAGTTATGTAAACCTTAAGCCACGTGACCAGTGTGTCACGCGACCAGATTCCTACCTTACCGACACTTTTTTTATTTCTCAACTTACGTTCACACAAAGCGCCACATCGAATTGAAAATTTGGGAAACTAAATAAGAAGCACTAAGAAAGGTGTGTCTAGTCATAGATTTGTATAATTATGAAAAAAAGCATTTAAAAAATTTGTTTACAAGAAAACTTTTTTCATAATTATAAAATTTAAGGACCAGGCACACCTTCCTTAGTGCTTCTTATTCAGTTTCCCAAATTTTTAACTCGATGTGGCGCTTCGTGTGAACGTAAGTTGGGAAATAAAAAAAGTGCCGGTAAGGTAGGAATCTGGTCACGAGACTAAATCGTTACATAGCCTTAATAGAATAATAATAAAGAAAGACAATAAAACACTAGTTTCCATTTTTGGTGCCTTTTTTATTTATGATTGCATGACATAATTTCCAATTGAGTTGCTGATTTCAATCAGTATTTATTTTTTATATTTGCACATGACATTTGTAGAACCCAAGAGCGTTACTCTTGCAACAAATTTCACCCAATCATTATGTAAATGCTATGAGCAATAAATTTGCTTTGGGAAGGTATTGATCGAATAGTTTAAAGCGAAAAACCGCCCTACCATGCAGGTAACGGATCGCAGTAGGTCGTACATCTTCGAAAGTCGAGTACACTCGTTCGAAGATTTGCTGTATCGCGAAGAAACATTACAATAAATATGCCCACTCCGGATCGGATCTTCCCTGAACAAACGTGTACATGCCGAAATAAGTTACAGGAAAATAAAATTGTCAAAATGTGCAATCCATTTTAATACACTTCACTATCCAAATACCCGAGTGGAAAAATTTCATGGCAGTCTAGTGTCAGGTCTGGCCCATGTCTGGTTTTATATAGACCGTCTAGACTGGAAGGTCCGATCTGGTTCAAGTTTGGCGCTGATCAACCCTCCGAAAGGATAAAGTTTTCTAAGTTCGATTAACATATTTTTTACATAATATTCCGAAAAATTAACAAGGTGTCCAAAGTGATGGGAAATAAGAAATTCACACAACCAAAACAAGGCTTTTTTTCTTATCACCTCGACAGTCTGGCCTGGCCCAGATTTAAGGCAGATCAGCTTTCCAAGAGAAAACAAATTTCTAAGTTCGATCATCAACATTTTTTTTTAATATTTTGAAAAACTGACAAGGTGTCTAAAATGATAGGAAATAAGAAATTTACGCCATCAGAACAGGACTTCTTTTCTTATCACCTTGAGAGCCTGGTATGACCCACGTTTGGCGCTGATCAGCTTTCCAACACATGCGAATTTCTAAGCGATTTTCAACAAACATTTTTGTGCAAATTTCAAAAAATTAATGGGGCGTCTTAAGAAATTAAACAAAAGTAATTAGCACTATAAAAATAAGTGTTTTTTTCTATCGACTTGGCAGTCTAGTCTGGCCCAGTCCTGGTATTGATCAGCCTTCCATGACATAAGTGAATGGGTGATTCCCCATTCCAATAAGGGGAATTTGTAAATTGCGGTAGTTTAGTGGGTAGCGTGCAGGGTTTATAACTTAGGCGGTTAGGGTTCGATTCCCGGTGCTTGCGAATTTTCTGCGAGCGCGTTTTTCTAGGTTGTATTTAATATGTGATATAGGATATTTCAATAACTATCTTTACGTTCAATAAATAGAAAAGAAATTTTTTATTCAGATTTTTTAAACTAATTTTTCCGACCAGTTTGATCGATACAATTTAGAACACCAAGGTTTTTGGAAGAAAACACGATTTCATTCAGTCTTTTTTGTTGATTATTTCTTTATTATATGGTATTTATATATTATTCACTATCCCACTCAAGTACTGGGTACGAAACAAATGATTACTAAAGTGCCAGAAAAAAAGTTCAAAACATGTTCCATTTTACCAGAACTTTCTTAGGATAAAAGTACCGGAAAAGTCACACTTTCTTCAAAAACTTAACATATTAATAAAAGTAATGAACATTTCGCTCACCTCCTTTAGATCATTTATATTGACGTCGAAAAAACGAGAATTAAAAAAATTAACCGAAAAATCAAAAAATAATTTTTGGGACAAAAGTATTAGGAAAGTACTTTCGTTTTTTTTTTTTTTTTAAATTGTTGAGGAAAGTTGGTACTTAAGTACTGATTTGTCTCATGCCCAGTACTTTAGCGGGACATTATCCGGGATCCGAATCGGACCCCAATTTAATTTTTTGTTTTACTCGGGAAATGTCATAATTTTGTGGGATGAAGATAATATAAAAGTCCCTTGTGAGAATTAAGAAAAAAACTAATACTTTTCTAGTACTTTTAACGAAAATAAAAATTTTACTACGACAAAATTTGATACAAAAATAATTAAACAAAATTGAATCAAATTGTTCTTTCGAGCACATGACTTCTTTTAAAATTTTTTGGAACATGAATTTTGACTTGTGAAAATTTTTGGATTTTCGTCGTAAAGTTGTCTCAAAAAAAATTCTTCATCAACAAGACGCGGATTCGAAACTATTTTGATACTCTAGTCCTATTTTACAGTACTTTTTTTGGGACATGTACCATATTTTAGCTCGTAAATGAATTCTAATTTTTCTCCGCCCCAGTACTTTTTTAGTAATATTTTGAAATCTTATTGGGATTCAATAGTGATTTTTTTTGTGGCGATATGAATATTGCCAAAATTCACGTTTCCTTAATTCTTATATTTTACCGAAACTCATTTTACCAAATAACAATTCCGCCTTATTTATATTTTTATGAATTACCATTTACCCTATTTTTTCTCTTTCCAAATTACCATTTGGCATCATTTTCATTTTGCCGAACCGCTGCTTGTCATAATTCTCCGGTAAAATAAAGAATCACCAAAAGTGCCTACGATGCAAAAAATTTCGCTAAGTAAAAACTTATCAGGACAATTAACATACTTTGCGAACTCAAAATTTGCCAATTTGTAAAATGTATTGAATTGATAAAATGACAGAAATTTTGACAATGTATTAAAAGGGAAAAGAATAAAAACTTGGTGAGGTCTACTAAGATTTTTTAATTAAAAATTTTTTTAAAAATTTAATTCATAAATCCAATTTTCCTGGAAAAAATGGCATTGGGGCTTCACCGTAAATTTATCCGAAAATTTTTAGGCGAAACGGTTTACAATTGTAGGCTGGAGGTTAATTAAACTACTAAAAAATCGAATTTTGGAAACAAAAAGTGAAATATATCTAGAAATAAAATGAATAAAATGAATAATGATGAATCAAAATTTCCTGCCAAAAGCCCCTGGAGCTTCACCAAGTCAATGTATTCTGAAATTTTTAGACGAATCGGTTGAATGTCGTAGGCTACAGGTTGACTGAATTGCTAAAAATCGAATTCGGGTCATAAAAAGTGAAATATCTCTGGAAATAAGCAATGAATTAAAATTTCCTGGAAAATAACCCTCGAGCTTCATCTAGTCAATTTATCTTGAAATTTTCAGACGATTCGGTTGAATATTTAAGGCTGCAGGTCGACTGAACTGTTAAAATAAAATTCCGGGCATAAAAAGTGAAATATTCCCATAGAAATAATTCATTAATTAGAATTTCCTGAAAATTCTCCTGGAGCTTCATCTAGTCAATTTATCCTAAAATTTTGAGACGAATCCGTTGAATCGCTCTGCTGTATGCAGTTTCTACGAAATGAACAATATGCATGCACAGAAGTAATTTTTTAGCAATTTTTCATTAATTCCAGAAGGTTTTATATAAATCGATGAAGAATAAGCTGAGATATCCACAAAAGGGGCTATGTGCATGGATAGTTCGAGAAAAGATATTCGTGGTTTTTACTTGGCGGCGATTCACTGCCGTGAATCTTGATTATACCAACTGGTGATTCGGAAAAAGAAAAATGAGGGCAAATGGTAATTCGGAAAAATATAAATTTTGGTAAACTGTTATTCGATCCAATAAATTTAGGTAAATGAAAATTAGGGAAAGTGAAATTCAGGAAATATTCATACGCCTCTTTTCTTATGCGGGGTAATACTTTTTCTTTATCCAAAGTAGGCATTACTTCTTGTTTGTCGAAACTGGAAGGTGGATTGACAAGACAAGTTTACTGCCTTGTTCGCAACGACCCTTTTTCGTGAACATATATTTGATACTGAGTAAATCTCGTGGAATAATTAACGCCATTGCAATGCATATATGATCATTGATCAGTGTGTTGTTGAGTTCGACAGAAAAAAAAACGAAATTACAGGCGCAAATGTAACTACACTTGCAGCAGATGTATGCCCCTTCCTCCTTCTCTGAATTAACAGCATGGGCATACCATGATTAATATCCTCCAGATCAATAATTATTTGCAAGCGTAACACACAACACCTATCATTACTTTAGCGCAGTGAAATTATTCACTGCCGCCTACTTTACCTTATATTTCTCTCTACTAAACGATCCTTACACTTTGGCGTTGCAATTAACAAAACTTATTGCTAATATTCATTTTTATTATTAAAAATTCAAGGTTAAATAACCTCCAAACGACATCTTTCAGACAAAAATTTATTGTAATATTTTCCAAACATATACAGATGACGTTTCCAAAAAAGATTTTCACATCAAATATTAAAATTATAAATAAACGATATTCATATTTATCATATATGACTAATTGTATGGAAAAAATGAGAATGAAATTAACAATTTAAGTACCAGCTGTCTTACTCAAAGAAATTGTTAAGCACCAGAATAACTGAAATGAATTCTTAAAAAATAAGAGAAAAAACTAGACAACAAATTCAATTAAAAATTTAAAAATTTAATTCCTCAACAATATAAGGATTCCTTAATATTAAATAAGCATAGTATTGATGATACACAGAGTTATAATGATCCATGATTTATAAATCATTCTGATTTGAATATTCCGCAACATGTAATTGACATTTTGAGATTAAGAAAAAATTTTATAGTACTACTAAATTTGTGTCCAACAGAACAAACCATGTTTTCGAAATTGTAAAAAACTTGAGAGTCTAATATTGATGAGATTCCTGAAAATTGTCAAGATAAACTGAGAACTAAAGTTTTATCATTAACTTCTAATTATTTCAAGAAACTGAAACCAATTTCTGGAATTGATAAAACTATCGCTAATAAAATTCATTGAACAAATAGTTTTCTGAATAAGAATAAGGAAAAAATTTTAGTTACTACAGCTCACAAAGGTAAGGTTACTATTGTGGTGGGCCTTCAAGATTACAATAATAAATTGAACAACATATTAAATGATTTGAATTCTTATAAAAAACAGAAATTATAATTCATTACATTTTTTACAAAATGAGACCTTTAAACTGTCAGATGGATGGGGGAAGATGGGACGGTTTCTCACACCGTAATTCAAAAGAGCATCTTCAATCACAGTTAATACTAAAATAGCTAGAATTTATGGACTTACTAAGGTACATAAACCAAATTGTCCTCTTAGACCAGTTATATCCTCTATTAACTATGTGCAGTTGTACGGGTGGCGCCACGGTGGAGCCTAATGGAAATACCGTAATGCGTCAATCGGCTAGTCACTGAGCAATCATATGTGAAAAAGTGTGATTATCGAGTGTTATCTAGCAAAGTTGTAAATAGTTGAGCGAAAATCGAAATAACAGAAAAAAGTTAAATAGCAATGGCTTCAAAAATAAGTAATATTATTGCCAAAAAATGTGGTTAATGTGTTCTAAAAAACTTGAATATTATAGATGGATTTGTGTTTAGGAACGGGGTTTGAGTCGGTCAACCATTTAATTAATTTTACACCGCCGATTATCGGAAAAGGAAAACAATTGCCTGAAAGAAACGTGATCAAAGTTGAAGAATTAAAGTCGAATGGCATGTCCAGAATACGTAGCGACATAATAAGACAGACATCAATAAGTGCACCAGCGCACAACGTTTTGTTTAAACAATTTTTTTAACAATTTCATGAATTTTCAACACAAAAGTTAATTTTTAAATAGTTGAATTTTGAATTAAATTAGTTAATTTTCTACAACGGAGATTGATTTTCTATCAGAAAAGAACAAATTATATATAATATACCTTTTTCTCGTGTTCTCGAATGAATCAGCTGACCGATTCGGTCGTTTATATCCGCCGGGAAAAATTGATGGCACGTAAGCGGGGCTCTAAGGGTGCAAAGATTTTTTATTGTCAATAAAATGTCTACTGCATATGAAGGATGATGGCGATGGTTGCCAGGGTGACCCATCGGGACTGAAATTAAAAAAATATATCACAAATTAAACCTTTACAAAACATCACAACATGATATATAAACTTGTGACAGTTTACCTACTTGACTCGCTTGACAGCTGCGATCCACCTTAACCTCTGGTCTTTGAGGTACACACTTTTTGGAAATTTATAAAAATAAGTTTCCGGCGAGGTTAAGCGATTGTTCACACATCCGACCACGCATCACAGAGACCCACGTTTTTTGGGGACCATTTTCAGTTGTAATTATGATTTTTTTGTCAACTCGTGGCACTCGTGTATATTAACCAACGTTAAAGACGCATCTCGACGCATCGCTCTACTTCTCGAGTTTCGTCACTGCAAGCGCTGCCTGCAGTTAGCTGCTTGGCTTCGCCTACCTGCACGTAGTCAATAGGTACTCCTACTTACTTTATTGGGGATTTAAACATGCTATGCGATACTGCCGGTCTCTACGCGAACTGACCAATATGGCCGTGGATGACATATTAAATACGCGTAAAACATCACGAAAACTAGCAAAAACATAGCGTTTAACCGTAATGATCATCCAACTGAATAAATAAGTGCTGTAATAAGTAGCTCTGATGAGCAAAATACTTCCGAGCTGATAATTATTTGCTCCAATAATGGAATTTGCACCTCATTATCGAAAATTACCACATTTCGGAGGTTGTTGCGTCAGTGGTAGTGACTCCACGGAGAATAAAAACTTCAATTTAAGGTTTCATAGAGCGCCAAAGCTTGGAAGTTTTAAAATAAAAAGGCGAAACTTATTTGGAAAAATTGAAGTTGTAGATAAACACAGTAAGTGGTTGAGAAATTTAAATGCAAAAGATTATAACATTAGGAATTTACTTGTCAGTGCATTTTATATTCTACACGCACAATTTTATTGAAGTTCTCATCGACACTATTAATTAATAACCTTCCTGTTATTTCATGTGGTTCTGAAGTTGAAGCACTGGTTTGAAGGAACAATGAATATATTTCAACTTGAGAATTGAGAATATTTTGGCCTTCGATCATATTTCTGGATGCAGGTGTAGCTTTTGCGTAACTACACAAACTATCTAAGTCTAAAAATATCATTTTCTAAACTCAAACACACTTTTTAATTGAATTATTTCTACTACTAAATATTATCCATATGGCTTCCGCGGCCATGTTTGTATGGCACCGCATCGCCCCTTTTGGCGCGGTGGATGTTTTCATTCTCAATGGCGAAGATTCTTAGTAGAATCATAGCAGATTCTTTACCACCTTATATCTACTATATAACATAAAAAATTCATTAGAATTTTAAAAAATTCAAAATAGTATAATTACTTTTGGTTATATTATCGTATCTCTTGACATCATTTCATTATTCACAAATGTTCTTTTAGAACTAGTTCTTAAAAGCATTGATCATAGATGGAATCATATGGAGAAAAATACAAAAATTCCAATTGAAGAATTCAAAAAAGGAATTTCTTTCCTAATGAGCAATGCTTATTTTGAATTTAATAATAACTTTCATCAGCAGACTCATGGTACCCCGATGGGTTCACCAATATCAGCTATCATATCGGAAATAGTTATGCAAGACTTAGAATCTGAAATATTAAATAATTTGATTTTGACTTCTCATTATATGTTTGTTATGTTGATGATACTTTTTCGATTGCTCCTGAGAACAAAATTGATCTAGTCGTTTCATTATTTAATTCTTACCACAATAGATTACAATTTACAGTTGAAAAGGAAGCTTATAATTCATTTAGTTTTTTAAATTTAGAATTAACGAGATATGACAGTAATATTGTAAAAACTAACTGGTATCGTAAGCAGACCTATTCAGGTAGATATCTTAATTATTTTTCGAATTATCATATTGAACATAAAATTGGAATTGTCAAAAATGTCGTTGACTTTGGCCGAATTTCACAAAATGTAAGAAGACTTTTGAATGAAACCGAAAGTATAAAAACTGTTTCAGGGTAGATACTGAACTTAATAAATTTTTTAAATGAGGGAAAGACAAACTTGATACTTTGGATCAATGTATTGTCGTTCACAGAATTTCTTGTCGTCCGCTGCGAATCAGAGTGAATGAACTTAAAAAAACATCAGACTAAATGAAAAATATAATAAGGCTATGAGCCAACATTTATCAAATGAACATCAAAGTGACTCTAATTTTATGAAATGAAATAATGTTTAAATTTCGCATGTTGAAATTAATGGGTTTAAACGTTCTTTTGCTGAAATGGTTTTCATTAAAAAAGGAGGTAATGATAGTATGATTCTTCTTATAACAAAATTATTGAAATGGTAACTCAAATAAATCTATGATTTCTAAGTTCATTGGTCATATTAATGTTTTTACTAATCATATAAAAAATCGAATTTACAAACTGTATAGTATGAAGAAATGACTATATGTAATTTCGTTTTATATATGGTATTTTTACTTGAATGTGCAGAAAATTCTTGAATGTGTGTCATATATCACAGTTTCAAAATAATCATTAAATAAGCGACTTTATATATAGATAATTTGCTCTTCCAGCGCAATCGTTTGTTTCACACACAAGAATAATAAAAATGACAGCATATATGGACACTTAATAACATTTTCATCGTCATAAACAATTCTGATAAACAAGTGTATTAAATAGGCGCTTTTAGGTGCGTAAAATGCATTTTATTATCAGAATCTTATAACATTCCCTCAATAATAATGTTTCTTTGGGATATATTGACTTTCAATAACATTTTTAATTGTTGTAAGCAACTCTGATGAGCAAATTCATTAAACAGGCTCTTTTAGCTACAGACAATGCGTCATTTTTAGCAGAAAAGTTTATTTCATCCTCAAGAATAATATTTAAACGGAAATCATTAACACTCAGCAACATTTTTCATTTGCTACAAACAATCCTGATGAACAAGTGCATTAAATAAGCGCTTTTAGATGTATAAAATGCGTCTTTCAGCAGAATCATTTAACTTTCCCTCGATGATAATATTTCCATGGGATATATTGACATTCAATAACATTTTAAATTGTTGTAAATAATTCTGATACACAAATTCTTCAAAAACGCGCTTTAAGATATAAAAACTGTGTCTTCTTTAGCAGAATAGTTTAATTTATCCTCAAAAATAATATTTCAACTTGAATCATCAAGACTCAATAACATTTTTCACTGTTATAAACAAGTCTGATAAACAAATTCATTGAAGAGGTGCTTTTAGGTACAGAAAATGCGTTTTTTAGCCGAATCGTTTAATTGACCCTCAATTATGATATTTTATTGGGATATATTTACACTCAATAATATTTTTAATTGTTGTGAGCAAGTCCGATAAACAAATACATTAAACAGGCGCTCTCAGATACAGAAAATGCGTCTTTTTCTAATAACCAAATTCATTAAAGAGGCGCTTTCAAGTACAAAAAATGCGTTTTCTATCAGAATCGTTCAATTTATCCTCATGAATAATATTTTATTGGGATGTGTTGACACTCACCAATATTTTCAATTGTTGTAGGCAAGTCCGATAAACAAATTCATTAAACAGGTGCTTCTAGATATAGAAAATGCGTCTTTTTTAGCGGAATCGTTTATTTTACCAAGAAGAAGAATATTTCAATAGAATATATTGAACTTAACAACATTTTTAATTATTATAATCTTTTCTGATAAACACGCGTATTAAATTGGCGCCTTCAAATAAAAAAAATAAACCATTTTCGATTACAATGGGACAGTGTCTCTTATCTCATGGATTCTAACGCTCAAGATCTGTTGATTGAAGATAATTGAGGTTAGAATAAACGATTCTGCTGAAAACAAAAGGATTTTCTCTTTTTGAAAGTGCTCATTTCATGAAGTTCTTTCTAATAATTGTCTATAAAAATAAAAGATGCTAAGTGGCCATACATCCAGTTGAAGTAATGAAATAATAATTGAAAAATTGAATTTTCCGTATTCAGAAGCACTTACTCAATGAATTTGTTAAAGATCATTGTTTATGACAATGAAGAATGTTGCTAAATGTCGATATTCCTCCTTGAAATATTATTATTGTGGGTAAAATAAACAATTGTGCTGAAAAAACACATTTTCTGTTTCTAGAAGCGCCTATTTAATGAATTTGTTTATCATAATTGTTTAAAACAATAAGAATGTTGTTTAGTATCCATATTTGCCGTTAAAATATTATTTTTGAGTGTAAAATAAACGATTGCGCAGGAAAGGCAAATTTACTCTATCCAAATGCGCTTATTTAATGAATTTTTTCACGATAATTATTATTTATAATGATCAAAAATATGATCTTCTAGTGTTTAGTTGAAATTAGAGAATACTTTCCCATGACTTCACAACAACATTGATGTAAAAAAAACGCTACCAAGCTTCAAAATACAACAAAAGTCAATTTTGTTCATCAAATTGTTTATAACAACTGAGGAAGTGAAGTATCTTATCCATAGTATAATAATCTGTTCAACGAATATAAATTGACTAATTCCATATCTTTTTGAGAAAATATCAATGAACGAGGCAAAGCAGGTAGCACGAATATAAAAAATTATGGTTTTTTGGCATTTTACAACTTAAATGACAAATAAAAAAATGTATTTCCAAGAATCGGCTAGACAAAGTTTTTCAGAATTTACTTATCTTCAACTTTGAAAAAATAGCGAAATCTGACAATAAATACAGACTCTGAAACTTTTTGAACCCCAATTTCCAATTTCACTACACTATGCGTTCCAATCGAGCCCTAACCTCAAAACGAATTGCTTCATTTTATTTCACGATTACTAGAATGACACCTTTGTTAGATACTTATGGCCTACTTCTGTATTGAATCAAGTCTGTATTCGGAGTGGAAAATTGGCTAATTTCAATACTTTAAGTGTAAAACGATTTTTTCGAATGCCTAATTTGAAATCCAGAAAAATCGTTTTACACAAAATGTATTGAAATTAGCATATTTTTTACTCCGATTATAGACTTCATTCAAAACTGGATTAGGCCCTAAGTAGCTATCAAAGATGACATTCTACTATACATGGAGTAAAATGAGATACTTCAATTTTGAGGTTGAGGCCTGGTTCCAACGCTCTTAAAGTGAGTTTCCAAACAATATGAAATAACATGAAGTGAAGAACTTAAAAATAAGACACTCTTAGAGTCAGTTTAACTTTTTTTGTTACGAATGAATCGACCGCAAGTCATATACGATTTTTGCTGTACCATTTTTTCTTATGTTTCTCACAGAACTGTTCCACTGGTATAAGTTCTAAATCTCTCAACCATTGCAAAGTTTTCTCCCGATCTTGCGGAATTGGACTCAGGCTGAAAAAGTTATACATTTGATCCATTAGGATGAGAATAAAAAGCAACAAGAATAAGGAAAAACTCAAATATTGAGAAGTTTTTTTTACTTTAAAATGTTCTTTATTATTCTTCAATTTTTGTTACATAGGTGTGATATAGATTTTTGGTTCCTATCTTAAGCGACTTTACCCGAAAATAGTTTAGAGCTCTTATTGTAGATGTGATAAATTTTTTATCTCGCTAGTTTTCGATTTTATTATTTAGGAAAATTTTCGTGAGCACCTATTTAGTTTTATAACTTAAGATATATTATTTCTTAACCTAATTTTATCTATCTATTTACAATATTTAGAGTAACTTTAGCTATTATAGGCTGCGAGAAATGGAATTTTGTAGAATTATTTTCTTAAATTGATAGGAGATGATGCGGTCATTTGTATTTGATCCTGAAAGGTGCATCTTCATAATGTAGCGAAGATGTATCTTTCAGGATTGGAAGAGACATTTGAAAAACGTAAAAATGTTTAGTTATTTGAAATATTTCCTGCTTAATTGTGGAGATTTTAGTTTTTGCATACAACTCAGTGATTCTTGTCCCTCTTTTGCGCTGACGGCCATTCTCATGCATTTATTTTGTATCTTTTGTAGTTTCTCCATGTTACTTTTATACGTACTTCCCCATACTAGTGCCGCGTACAGCATTATAGGCCTGATAACCATTTTATAGACTGTAATTTTATTGTGTGTATTCATTCTACTTTTACTGCATAAAAGAGAGTAGAGAGATCCTATTACAGCAGCAGCCTTACTACCCGATTTTTTGGTGTGTTTGGTATAGCTAAGTTTTGGATCTAGTATTACTCCTAAGTATTTGGCTTGTTCCCCTGGTTTAATAGTTTCATTATACATTTTCAACTCCGGAATATTTTTATCACCATCATTATGAGAAAATGTCACAAGCTCAGTCTTATCCGTATTTATCTTAAGCTTCCATCTGACAAATTATTTTTGTAATTCGTGTACATACTTTTATAATTTATTTATCGCAATTCTTTTACGTCGAGACGCTGTATAAATTGCTGTATCGTCAGCAAATAAGGCTATTTCAACATCGCTAGACTTTGGTGTATCATTCATATACTATAGGAATAATACTGGTCCAAGGACAGAACCTTGCGGAACGCCTGCTATGATAGATTTTTTCGATAGATAATTTACTATTAACTTCTACTACAAAGGTTCTATCACAGAGATAATTATCTATAATTTTAATAAGGTATTGCGGTATATTATAGTTTTTCAATTTTGCTATGAGTCCCTTATGACATACAGTGTCGACAGCTTTCTCCATGTCGAGGAGGAGAACAGCTGTACTGTGCTTAATATTAAAATTTGTACTAATAAAGTCAGTGAGCAGAGCTAGCTGTTGTACTGTCCAGTGTCCCGATCTAAATCCGAACTGCTCTGGAATTAGTTGCTTGTTGATTTGTTCGTGGATATGGAGTCTATTTAATATAACGTTTTCAAAGATTTTGCTAATTG
>JAUMHM010000001.1:16469093-16488452 GCA_032362435.1 Melikaiella ostensackeni | reverse complement strand
TCATACAAAGCATGACTCATTGTTGTTGAAGAAGTTTCAAATCCAGCCACGAAAAAAACAAATGCCTGAGCTGTTAAGAGACTATCTGTCAATTCTGCAACAAATTGTTTGTATTACTTTCGGAAAAACATTCACAATTAAAAGATTTTTTTCAGGATATATATTTTCTACTCTTGATGTGACTTAATGTTCTTTTGAATTCAAAATAATTCGAAAGAATTCGGTGAAATTTATAAGAAGTCCGGGTGAATTTTAACGTATTCAGGATAAATTCATAAGAATTCAGAGTGAATTTAAAACAATTCAAGTTAAATTCAAAAGAGTTCAGGGTAAATTTAAATGATTTGACAAAAATTCAAGAAATCAATATTAATTTCAGTAAAATTGAAGTAAATTTAGAAGAATTCAAGGAAACTCAAGAGACTTTGATCAAATTCATAAGAATTTGAGTGAATGGAAAAAAATTACTTCAATAGAATTGGAATAAATTAAAAAAAAATAATAATGATTGAAATATTTTTCGAGTAAGCTTAGAGGAATTTAAGTAAAATAAGAAGAATTCGATGAAATTGATAAAAATTAGAGATGAATTTTTTAAAACCTGAAGAATATTTTTAAAATACATTGACATAATTAAATTTGGAGGGCATTCAGGAAAAATCAAGGGAATCAGGGAATTCAGAGTGAATCCAAAAAAAATTAATGTCAATTCAGAAGAATTTAGGTTAAATTCCAAATGAATTCAAACAAATTCAATAAATTCAAAATATACCATTCATTTCAGTAAAACTGGAGTGAACTTAAAAGAATTTAAAAGAACTCAAAAGACTGAGAGAATTCATAGGAATTTCAGTAAACTGAACAAAATCACTTGAGCGGAATTGAAGTAAATTTAAAAAAAATATATTGAATAACCAATTAATAAAATAAAACTCGAGTAAACTTAGAAAAATTCAATGAAAGTTAGAAAAATTCGATAAAATTGACAAAAATTCAAGACGAAATTGATGAAAAAAATTCAAGATGAATTCCTAAAAAATGAAAAACATTTTAAAAACTTATTGAATTCATCAAATTTAAAGTGAATTAAGAAAAATGCAAGTGATTTCAAAGAAATTGAAGTAAGTTCAAAGAATTCAATAGAATTCAGGATGAATCACAAATGAATTCAATTGAATTGAAAAAAATTCACAAGATACAAAATATTCCATTGGTTTCAGTAAAATTGGAGTGAATTTAGGAGATTTTAAGGGAATTCAAGAGACTTTGATGAAATCCATAAGAATTTGAATAAACTAAACAAATTTACGTCAACGCAATTGAAGTGAATTGAAAAAATGCAAGTTGAATTTTTAAAAAATTATTATTTTTTTAAATTCATTGAATTTATTAAATTTAAAGTGAATTTAGAAAAACTCAAGGGAATTTTAAAAAAATTCATTCGAAGAAAGATATTCGATGAAATTGATAAAAATTCAAGATAAAATTGAAAAAAAAATTTAATATTTTAAGAATACATTGTATCCATTAAATTTAGAGGGAAAATAAAAAAATGCAAGGGATTTCAAAAAGAACTTGATGAAATGCCTAAGATTTCCAGGTGAATTTAAAAGACTTCAGGGTGAATTTAAAGGAACTGGAAAAATCCATTTAATTGAATAAAAATGAGGGAATTTAAAAGAATTCTAGAAAATAAAAAAAAAACAATATTCCACTTATTTCAGTGAAAGTGGAGTGAACTTAAAAGAATTGAAAGGAATTTAAGGAAATTCCGTTAATACGAATTCGAAATGAATTAAAAAGAATTGAGGGTGAATTAAAAATAATTCAAGTGAATGAAAGCAAAATTTCAAAATACAAAAAAAATCCATCAAATTTAGTGGATTTTAAGAAAATTCCAAAGAATTCAAGAAAATTCAGAAATAGGTATATGGTACACTTGAATTTAATACCCACTTTAAAAAGTGGACATACAAAAGAACGTATAAAGGACGAATAAATGTACGTGCAAAAGTGCGTGCCAAACGAGGTCTCAAATTGGGATAAAAAATGACGTACTTTTGTATGTCCTTTGGTACGCCGTTTTTAACGTAATTTTCTACTTTGAGAAAAGTGTTCACAGATTATTTTTTTGTTTAAGGCCTTAAACATGTGACTTATGAACACTGTGTATTCATTTTTACATAAATTATATTGTGCTATTACAGATTATTACATATGCACATATAATTTATACACATACTATAATACATACACATACATGCTATATATGTGTATATATTATTGGGAATTTAAACATTCTATGCGACACTGTCGGTCTCTGTGCGAACTAACCAATATGGCCGCGAATGACATATTAAATACGCGTGAAACATCACGAAAACCAGCAAAAATATAGCATATAACTGTAATGATCGTCCAACTGAACAAATAAGTGCTGTAATAAGTAGCAATGATGAGTAAAATACTTCCGAGCTGATAATTATTTTCTCCAATAATGGAATTTGTATGTCAATATCGAAAATCAACAAGTTTCGGAGGTAGTTGCGTCAGTGGTTGTGACTCCAAAGAGAATAACAATTTCAATTTAAGTTTTCATAGAGTGCCAAAGCTTGAAAGTGTTAAAATAAGAAGGCGAAACTTATTTGAAAAAATTGAAGTTGTGGATAAATTCAGTGAGTGGTTGAGAAATTTAAATGTGAAAGATTATAACATCGAGAATTTACATGTCTGCTTCTCGCATTATTAAAAAAAAATGATTACTGAAGTTATAATTACTGAAATGGTTCTAAAGTTAAAGCACTGGTTTGAAGGCACAATGAATATATTTCAACTCTTTCGCGACTTTTTATTGTAGCTCCGCACAGCACAATCATACCAGAATTAAGAATATTTTGGTCTTTGATCATATTTCTGGATGCAGGTGTAGTTGTTGCGTAACTACACAAGCTATAAAAGTCCAAAAATACCATTTTCTCAAATTGAACACAATTTCTAATTAAATTATTGCTACTACTCCATATTATCCATATGGCTTCCGCGGTCATGTTTATATGGCACCGTAACGCCCGTTTTGGCGCGGTGGATGTTTTCATTCCCAATAGTGTGCGTATACGTAATATGTGTATATGGCGTAGTAAATGTAATAGCCTAATGTTATTTTTCTAATGAACACGCTGTGTTAATGACATGGTTAAACCGTGGGCAATCTGCTTTAATTTATTGAAAGAAAAGTAACTAAAGTTATATTTTCATTTTAAAAAGTGATCATAGTAACTTTATCTTTAAAAGTGACTTAAATGACTGTGTAGCAGCCCTGTTTTTATTCTATAAATTAAAAAGTATGTATAATAATTCACCTATATCATCCAGCTTGTCCGGATTTTCCTTTATAAATCGCAATAAATCCAGGAAATCGTGTCTGTTGACATTATTTTCCTTTCTATAATTCATTGTATCGGTAACCAATTTCTGGAAAAATTTGGCCGTTTCTAATTCCAGGGTCTGAAAGATTAGTCCAATGAGTTGAAATAACCATGGTGCTTGAGCTTTAATGATGAATCTGATTGCTCGCAGAACACTTGTATCAAACAACTTTTTCTGCATTTGAATCAATTCATTTTGTTCATCGGAAAATGCATTTATGTTTAATCCAAATGCACATGAGCCTATCACGTTCATGGTAAATTTTGAGGTAAGTTGACGGCACTCAATTGGTTCATTGATGGACACTAATTTTTCCAGATATTTATCCAAATGATATGAGCTTTCCTCTAACAGATAAAACATTTCCTTCAATTTTCCAGATGTAAAAACAGGTGACAGTTTTCTTCTAAGTGGCCTCCACCTTTCTGCTTCGAGGAATATTAGATGTTGAGAAAGTGGATCTATCTTTTCATGAACTGATATTCCTCGATCAGTGAAACTATTAAAGTCCTTAATTATTACGTCTTTTATTAAATCCGGATCTTTGAGGATCATTATTGGTGTATTATTTACAGCATAAATTCCGACCATAGGTTCGTTCTTGAATTCGTCGTATAATTTTTTAGAAAAATCTCCTTCCGATAATCGAGTCAACAGGAGATCCTTAAAATTTCCTATGAAAGGTAGAGGCTTTGGTCCTTGGACTCCCTTATTTTTCCAAAAATCATGATTTGACGTACTATAGTAGTAGAGGAAGAGGCAAATAGCGGCAACTATGCATAAAATCTCAAATGGACCCATTGTATGAATAAATTCAACAAATCTTTATTAATTTTCTCACTTTTGGATTGTCAGCCTGTAACATAAAACAGTCGTAACATGCATGCAAATTTTTCTTCAAATTTCAAGAAGTACTTTGTATTGGAAAAAATTGGTATTGACAATTTATGCCAAAAAATGTCATTATAGATTCATATTGATTGAACGGTTTACAATGAATAAGTAAGCTTCTTTCTTATCTAAATTATATATAATTAGGATGAAAAAGAAGCTTACTCATATATACCATAGGGTGGCTCAAATGAAAAAAAGTTTCTTTTTTTTGGGGACACCCCCCAAAAAGCTTCCATTTGGTGAAAAAACAACTTCCCATGGGAGTTAAACTACCCACACACAAAAATATCGTATTTCCTCATATGACATATTGAATAAATTTTTAGCCCCTGAGTTATGGTCCAAAAATAACACCTGTGAAGGTTTCATAATAAATTTTTCGATTTAATTTAAACGAATTTCATACAAATTACGTACAAAGTGATCTCTAAAATATATTCTTAAAAACTTAGCCTTATCGTACTGGTGATCAAAATCACACGTATGGGATACAATCCACCTTGAATCATAGAAAACCATTTCAACTTTACTACAGTTTTTCATTTTATTACTTTTTTTAGGGGGTGCATCTTAAAAATTATACATTTTCCTTAATTCTTGAGCCAGAGAAAATTAATAAAATATTCCATTATAAAATTCGAACTAATTAATTAATTAATTATTTATCATCTTTTTTATTTTATTACTTTTTCTAAGGGCTGTACAGGATTTTCAAGCAAAAAAATTTTTAATGTATCATGTCCAGAAAATACGATTTCTTACGTTTTGGGGTGGTTTATGCTCCTTGGGGGTGATTTTGTATAATTCATGTTTTTTTATATTTCTCAGGTACCACTTAGTACGTAATTCACATGAAATTTGTTAAATCGAAAAATCTATAAGTAAAAATGAAATAAATTGTTTTTGATCCATAAATGGGGCATCATTCTTGAAGTGATACCACCTGAAGATTGAAAGTATCTAGAGTATGTTGAAATTTACACATATTGTAGTACTACTGGTCCGAAAGTCATGGTATGAATTTCAGTTTAAGGCCTTAGCGCTTTAAGACTGCAATACCTTTTTTTAAATCAAAATTCAGCCTGAATTTTTCGAAATAAAAAGTTTTAATAGATTTTCAGAAAATTTTGGGATCATTAATTTTTTGAATAGTCTTTAAAAAAACTAGAATTCTTCCCCTTAAAAAGTCTGTATTGACCAAAATGAGAAAACTTTCCGTTTTGAAGAAATAAGCTTTTACGAGAGCGGGCGCAGTCAACGCGGCGCGCGGTGTTACAAGTCATCACAAGAATTTTTGTTTTACAATGGGACTTGGCTGTGACTCAGAGTATTAAGTCCTTTGATATTGAAGAAAAACTTCACGAAATATTTTTAGAGAATTGAAAAAAAAATGGCAGAGATATGACACTTTGAAATTTTTTGTACTTTCAAAAAAAAATTCCATATCTTTGGTTCTAATTAATTGGTTTAGCTTCTTAAGGTCTTAAATTTTCTTTAATAACATGTTCATATGTAAAAAAATTCCAGACAGGGAAAAAAATGTTGACTTTTTTTCTGAAAAACTAAAATAAAAATCGCGATTTTGAAAATACGTCTTTTTAAAAATTTTCACAGTTTATCGGACCAAGCTCTGAATGTGTTTTACAAGTTCTGTAAGTTTCATCAAGACTTTTATCCCACTGTGAATCTCACCCTGCCAGACAAACTTTAAAAATTAAAAATGAAGTACTTTCACAAATCCGATTTTTATTTTTTAGTTTTTCAAAATAGAAGTCTTTTTTTTCCTTTTCGGAATTTTTCGCATATGAAATTACATGTTATTACACAAATTTTCGGACCTTAAATAGTTAAATCGGTTGATAAGAACAACAGATATGGAAATTTGAGAATATTTTTCAAAATTCTAGAAATATTTCGTGGGTTTTTTTTCGCTACCAAAAGACTTGATACATGTACACCGAAAAACAGGCAAATCCGATGTCGGACTTTGTCAAAAATCAATTTGAATTATTTATTTCGAAAGATCGAGGCTGAATTTTGATTTAAAAATAAATAGGTATAACGTTTAGATTCTTTAGAATCTAAACCCTTTATTATTGTAAAAAAAATTGTAATGAAAATAAAATCTAGCTCTTATACAAATTTGTATGATCATTATTGTTAATGTAACTAATAATCACTTACCCAGAAAAATGTATTTTGAAACATAATTCCTCCAAATTTGAAGCGAAAATTCCTAATATTTTGTGACTTAGAGCGAGTTGATGTGAAAAAGATGGAGTTTTTTCGTTTTGCAAAATTCGTGTTTATTGTCATTATTTCAAGAACGAATAAAGCTACAACTTTTTTCAAAACGAAGAAAAGAAGCGTAATCAAATTTTCGATGGGAATGCGAATTTTTTCGATAAAAGTGTCTGATAAATTATATTTCAAAATGTTTTCAAAAATGCTGAGCCTAATATATACCTCTGATACAATCACTCGTCTATGCCTCGTTATTCCAAACTCACGATCGGCGTAAAAAAAACCAGTTATGCCTCCTTGATACACAATATACTATTTTCTTCGTGTTAATCAAATAAAAAACTTCCTTGTTTTTTCAGGATCTTTAATATCTTTTTTTCAGAGTTAAAAAAATAAATATGCTAAATAAGCAATTGTTAATATATATATATATATATTGAAAATTTTGTTTAGCCTGGGAATTGTTTTATATTAAATATAATATTATATCATAATTAATTGCATTACGATTATTTAAAGTACACTGATGAGAGATTTTCATATATGTACTTACTGTGTTCTGTTTGAGGTTTAATGAGTCACTGAGAAAAATTTTTCATATAGCAAATACTAAATGTTGAAATTTTAATACAGTTTCATATTTTAAAGTTCTTCATTTTTTATAAAATTTAGTATTTGATATACGAAAAGTTCTCTCAATGTCACGTTAATCCCCAAACTGAAACACATTTATGGAACTGAAAACTTGTGTCTCATTGTCAGTGTATAACAAAAATTTCCACGGTTTATTTGAAAATGTTTCAAATTTAAAAGAGAAAAAAATTTTGGAGGCATTGTTATAGTTGCTTCGACTGCTGTGATCATTAGCCGACATTGCAACAACTATTAGGAATAGTACTAATTTTAAGGATTCTCAAAGTGCACTACTAAGAATTAAAGAAATTCACTCCCATGTCCTAGTTTTTCCTTGATCATTGGCCCGTTATACAATTTTTTGGTACTTACTTTATTGTAAAATTCAAGGTTTCTACCTATTTTGTGAGCAGAAAATACGTCGTACTACAGCGAGATCAATCGGTAGACTGAGGAGTTGCATGAGACTGCATGAGACGTTGAAAGATTACATATAATTATCATGTGGGTTGATTTAGAACCAATCTATTTAGATTATTCTATTTCTCAGTTTTAACTAAAACTATTTTACGTTGGCTTAACAGTATATTCAATCAGGGTTATATTTATTTATACAATTTGTTTAGAACATTAACGAACATGTTTTGAAAAAGTCGATGTTTTCGACAACACATCACTTTTATGCCAATTTGGAATAGTCTCATTGAAAGCAGAATGTATTTCTGTAAATAAATCGCCGAATAGAGCATTCGCTTCTATGGTTTTGTATATGAAATTAACAAACATGTAGGAAAGGCAAAGTTTTCTGCTGGAACATCAGTACTATATCAATTTGAAGTCGTTTCAGTGAAATCAGAATGTATTTCCGTGATTAAATGGCCGAATAGTGCATTTGTTTACACAATTTGTTCATAAAGTTAACAATTATGTTAGAGGAACAAAGTTTTCTGATGAAGCATCACTATTAAACCAATTTATGTACGTTTTGATGAAAGTAGATTGTTTTTCTGTGAATAAATAGTCGAATTTCACATTTGTTTATAAAATTAAGGAATATTCATTTGTTACATTTTTTTATTCTGAACCACTAACCGTGGAATACAAAGTAGATTTACTCAAAAAAATAATGTTTTGAATTGCAGAATTACTAACGTTGAAAAAATGGTTATTTTTTTCACTTTATTTGTTAATACAAAAGTGCAATGAGGAAAAAATCGGCTCTCATCATTCTCTTTGGAATTTAGTTAGGAGCATTAAAAGAAAATTATCAAAATTGATTCAGAATTGTCGGCTCTAGGCTATTTTGGAACAAATTTTCACGTTTTGCTCCACTGTGCGTGGCATTGGTTACTAGAAGTCTCGCGCGCACCAAGGCGCGCGCTTTTGTTTCTGAATGGTAATGAAATTTAACGGCCGAATTCACATTTTGTAATTTAATATTTATGTGAAATTATTTTTCATACAAAGAAAATAAATTTTATCATCTATAAGGAATGATGAATTTAGCTATATTTTAATTGAACTAGGGTAAGGTGGGACAGGGTCGATCCAGAGGAAGTTTTTTTTTATCTGGACATACAAAGATTACAAAATAAAATGAGTCAAATTGATTTAATACTCTAACATATATTTAATGAAAAAAAAACGTGAAAGAAGTGAAAAAACATTTGCACGTTG
The DNA here is from genome assembly GCA_032362435.1 of Melikaiella ostensackeni. Taxonomy (NCBI): domain Eukaryota; kingdom Metazoa; phylum Arthropoda; class Insecta; order Hymenoptera; family Cynipidae; genus Melikaiella; species Melikaiella ostensackeni. The sequence continues at coordinate 16,479,578 of JAUMHM010000001.1, read as the reverse complement.
AAAGGGAATCGTAAAAAAACTACGTCACACTACCAGTGGGGGGGAAGTTACAGGTTTTGTGACGATTTGTGACGTGAGGGAGGGGGCGGGGGCTCACGCAGAATATGACATCACAAATGGAAAATATGAATGTGAAAAACAATTTTTTGAAATGCTCAAAAAATGAAAATTAGTGATTTTATTTTACAAGTAAAGCAACTAAATACAGACTTCATGCTCTTTCTTCCATTCCCCCTTTCACCCTGTTTTAAAGAATTTCTCTTTTTTCATCAGTTTTCAAGAAACTTCCCCTTTTTCTCGTTTTTACGCTTGAATGCAAACTGAATTAATAGAACCCAATAAGAAAATCTAACTATTTTTGGTTAAAAAAGCTCATTTTTTGTTGTTGAAAAGTCTACAATTGCCTTTTTTGATTAAAAATGTATCTATTTGGTTGAAGATTCATCTCTTTGGTTGAAAATTTAAATATTGTGTTCAAAATTTGTCTCCTTTTTGGTTGAAATGTATCTTTTTTAGTTGAAAATTCAACTCTTTTTTGAAAATTAATTTTTTTAAAGATTCACCATTTTACTTGAAGCTCCATCTCATTGACCGAAAGTTCATTTTTTGGTTGAGAATTAACTTTTTTAACTGAAAACGTAACAATTCCATTTTTACTTAAAAATGAATTTTTTAAATTGGGAATTAATTTTTTTTACTTAAAAATCAATTTATTTGTTTGAAAAATCGTCTTTTTAGTAGAAAATTAATCTTTCCGACTGAAAATTCATCCTTTTTGGTTAAAAATGCAACTGATTGTTTGGAAAATTAAATGTATTGCTTGAAAATTCAACTGTTTTTAGTTGAATTTTAACCTTTTTTGGTTAAAAATTCAAATAATTTGTTGAAAATCCATTTTTTCTGCTTGAAAGTTCAACTATTTGGTTGTGAATAATACTGTTTCGTTGAAATTATTCTAATTAATTTATTCTATTAATTCATCTTTGTAGGTTGAAAACTCGTCCTGTTGGATTGAAAATTTATCATTTGTGGTACAGAAAAATCATCTTTCTTGGTAGAAAATGAACTTTTCTGTTGAAAATTCAACTATTTGGTTGAAAACTCATTTTTCTTGGTTGAAAATTCATATTTTCGGGTTTAAAAATTTGAATATTTCATTCAAAATCAAATTATTCTGTTGAAGCTTCAACTCCCTTGTTAAAAATTCGTCTTTTTCGATTGAAAATTCAACTGTCTTCTAAAAAATTCGTCTTCTTGGCTTGAAAGTTTAACTGTATTCGGTTGAAGTTTAATCTTTTTTGTTAAAAAATTCAACAATTGAAAATTTATCTTTTTATGTTAAAAATTCAACTTTCTAGTTAAAAATTCGCCTCTTTTGCTTGAAAATTCAACTATTTGGTTGAAAAATCATCTTTCTTTGTAGAAAATTCATATTTTGTTGGCTACAAGTCAACTGTTTTCTAAAACATTTAACTTTCAGCTTAAAAACTCAACTCTTTCATTGAGAATTCAACTATTTTCTTGAAAATGAAAAAAAAAAATATATTTCGACCTAAAATCTGAAGCGTTTCATATTGAATTCAATATGGTATACCTATGCATTAATTTTAATTGAAAGAATTTATTCACTTATTATTACCCTATTTTCACGAAAAATCACTCCATTTCCGCAGTTTTGAGAGCATTTTGGGCTGTATTTGAAAATTACTTTTTATTTATGATGCTCATTTCATGGGCACTTTGCTTCCTGGTAGAAAATGCATTCGCTTCCTCATAGAGGAAGCATTATTATATTACTATGCATTATTATAGCTAAAAAAATATAATATTTTCACACGCAAGTGTGACATCCACACACACATCAACACACACACACACACGTCAACGCACACACATTCGGATAATTGCTTAGAACATTGTATTAGACATTTTTCAATTGAGGAACGTTTAATCAAACGAATTTAAAATTTCTCGAAATTCTTACCATTACAAAGCTTCCTCTATGAGGAAGTGAAAATGATCGATCTTATTATTTCATTAGATGGTGATTTAAAAATATAAACTAATTTCCAAATAAACTTATGGTGAGAAATTATCCAGCTGATCAGTCAGCCATATTGAAACTCAAAATACCTAATCAGAAGACAAAGTAATGCCAGTCATTCATACATGTGACTCACTCGCTTTCACGTTTACGACTGATATGATATGGAGTATAGATATGGACAAATCTCTGAACACTTATATTTGGATAATCTTTTTTGAAAACAGAAACTGAAATAATTTAATTAGTTGCATTCATATATGGAATTGATTGAAGCAAAATATAATAATTTCATATTTATTGTATCTTAGACTAATTAATTTTAGAAAATAATAATTTATTTTGCAAATTTGAAATAAAATTCGTCCCCAGTGAACTAGTTTTTGCGCAATTTGTCTACATGAAAGACATTTTTTTAACGCAAGAACTATTCACTTTAAACGAATGATCGTTGAATTAGAAAGATTCTTTTCTTGCAATAACCATCCTAATTAAAAGATAGAACGTTTCCTTTGAATTGTTCTTGCGCTCAAAAATTTCCCTTTCATGTTTACAAATTGCGAGCAAAATAGTTGAAGCATTTTTGAGTTTTTATTTCTACGAAAAAAAAGAAGGAAACAGAAAAATTATTTTCTGATTCTGAGCTCAACAACAGCCTTTATTGGCCCTTTTTTCTTGTTTACAACGAGGAGAGGTATGAATTAATTGGTTTTTGTAATGTTTTCACTTTACTTTTACTTGCGTGTAATACATAAAGTTATAAAATGGAAAAATAAAACAAAATTAAACGAAAAAAGTTGTGAGATATTAAGGTGGAAGGTGAAGGTATGTCACAAATTTTGCTACCCAAAATTCATAAAAAAAATTGTTTATTTCTTTCACATGTAATAGAATACATGAAAATCGCAAATCTTCAATAAGAATAATATTTCACAGTATCTTTATAATTCAGTTTTGTAAGGAATTTCGTTTACGAGTACTTAAGTGAATTAGTGACAATTAGTAATAATAATTACTAAAGCAATGCATATATACTCATCTAACAATAGTAAGCCCTCCAAATTTCTGTTCGATCGGATAATATCTTCTGTTCTGTGTATGGATTTAAAAATTCTAATTTTGTCAATTTGAAAAAAATTTTCTACGGACCAAAAAAATTATGTTGAATTTTTTGTTGGTATAATTCTTGGTAATTAATGATAATATAAAATATGAAAATAAAAAAAAATTGTGCTTAAGTTAAAACTAGATTAAAATGTGCGAAAAAAAAAGATTTTTTTTATTCTGTTAACTGCACTTTCCTAAATTTAAACATATCATGTTTGAAACTTCTCCAGATGTGATCGAAGAAACATGCCATTATCTTTTTAACCTAAAAAGAAAAAATTTCTTGGTATTGTAATTCTGAATTTGGCCTTCTTTAGTCAATTTTTAAATTTTGCATACCACGAAAAAGAGTTTCCTACGTGATAGCAAAAGAATTGATGTTCCTTCTATTTAAGCTGAAGAAATTTCAAGCAAGACATGTTTAAATTTTTGCAAAAAAATGTGCAGTTAACATAATAAACAAAATCTTGTTTTTCATACATTTTAAGAAAGTTCTAACTTGAGCACAAATTTCGTTTTTCAATTTTTAATCTTATATTATTATTCACTACGGAAAACTGGATTTACAATAAATTCGACATAATTTTTCGACTCGCAGAACAAGTTTTTTTACTTTTTCAAATCCATACACAGAACAAAAGATATCCGATCAAACTAAAATTTGTAGGGCTGACTACTGTTCGTCAAATACAACTTTCACGCACTATTATTAAAATCTGCTACTCGAAAAAATAGTGTATTTCGTATCAAGTGCGGAAAGGTGTATTTTAATGCAAGAGTAAGTCGCAACTCGCTCACGCGTTAAAATACGTTCCGCACGTGATGCGAACGATATTTTTTGTTCGCTGTACATATACCGAAAGTAAGCCGAGACGGTGTAAATTTTAAGTTAACGACATACAAAAAATATGTTGAAAAAACATATAGAAGGTAAAAAACGTTCGGGGGAATATTCTATTTGGAGAAATAAGTCAAGGGTGGTCCAGGGACGGAGCCCTAGTCATATACTCTTATTTTCTCTATCTCTCACCTTTTTTATGATAGTTGTTATTTCTTTATCCGCTTGGTGGCGTGGCTTGTAGGGTTTAACGAGTTACACGTTTTCTTTGTATTTTCAGCGTATTTCCGCCTGAATAAAAAGTAAAAAAAAAGTAAATAAAAAATAAAAAGGAAAGTAAATAATTGTCCGCACACTTAAAATTTTACCGCACTAGTGCGGAAAAATCAACTTTCCACGCGCAAAACGACACCGACAAGGCTTACTTTCGGTATACGGAGGACAAAAAAGTTTTTTCGGTCCACTCTAATATACATATCTTTTTTTTAACATCTTCGTTATTGGCTCTCATAATAGCAATTTTGGCAACCAAATGTCTTGCGATGAATTGCTTTCGACAAGTGCATGATAATTAATTCTATTATACGTAAAATCTTATTATGGGGCATAATCGTTCTTAGTATAGCGCATTGACATCAGTCTTCTGCTCTATTAAATATTCAATAATTTCTGTCCTAAGAAAGGCAAAAGCCAAAATTAATGTAGGATAGCCATTCATCTGCTCTGCTACCTTCAACATTAGCGCTGTACTCTATCAGAAGCTTCATTGCTTCCTAATTACCGATATCGACTGCTATATTAATTTTTTGTCTGACTTTTCTCTTTTTCAGCACAATATAAACTCTAAGATATATTCCACCATTTCTTTCTTATAATGGTATGCTCAAAGTAAAGGAACATATATGCCTACTTGCAAATTAAACTCCATGTCTCCGTATGTAAAAAATCTTGCGTATCATTTTGTTTTGACTTTATGGGACAAAAGCTTTCGATAACCAAATATCAAAAATGGGAAATTTGTTGGAGTCAATTAGAAAATTTGACTTCTTTGTTCCGTAGCGGAGTTTCACGGTTAGTTTTCTTCAGATTTGGTCGTCTTCCGAAAGTCAACATTCTTTTGCCTTCTAAGAGTCAAAAATTTTGTTCATAATGTTTTGCTGACTCCTTGGGACAAGAGCTTTAGATAACCAAAGAGCAAAAAAAGGGACATTTGTTCGAGTCAATTAGAAAATTTAACTTCTAGGTCCTGGAGCGACTTTCCAAGATTAGTTTTCGCCAAATTTGGACGTCTTCCGAAAGTCAACATTCTTTTGTCTTCCGAAAGTCAAAAATTTTGTTTTTAATTTTTTACTGACTCCTTGGGACAATAGCTTCCGATAGCCGAAGACTAAAAAAAGGACATTCGTTCGGTTTTTTAGCAAATTTATCTTCTATGTTTAGGAGCGAAGTTTCAAGGTCAGTTTTCTCTGAATTTAGTTGTCTTCTGACTCTCGAACATTTTTTTGTCTTCCGAAAGTCATAAACTTTGTTCGTAATTTTTTTCGATAGCCAAAGACTAAAAAAGTTCTAGTTTTGCAAACGGGTTTAAATTTGTGTGGTTTTGGGTAATTTCGAAGTTACCAGCAATGTTTGTGATAACTACATGGAGAAAATGTTGACTGTTTTCCAGTATTTCATATTTAAATTAAGAAAACTTATTCGATGTCTTAACGATAACATCCTTCATAAGAAATCTCTATTCAAGATATCGTAATAATTGTTCGATAGATGGTAACGCAAGGCTACACACAGCTAACGTTCGCATGGATACTCTGTCTCTTATTTGCCTGTTCTGCAGAGAGATATGAGATGTGGCTATCAAATAATCGGTTTGTGCTCTAACAATTCTCATTTACTAAATTATTCAATGGAAATGTTATCCCCTTCAATGTAGTCCCCTTCCCGATCCCTTCACGGCTCCTTATGAATTTTTCATTGTTTGAAGCAATGTTGCAGGTCCTTTTCTGAGAGGTTTTTCATGACCCGCGCCACTTTTTCCTTCACAGCATCCAACGACTCGAATCTGGTTCCTTTCAGCTCCGACTTGATCTTCGGAAACAGAAAAAAATCACACCCAGCTTGTTCAGGTGAGTACAGTACGAGTATGTGCTCCAATACAGGAATCTTGTTCTTCGCCAAAAACCTCTGGACAAACAGCGCCTTGTGTGCTGGCGCGTTGACCTGGTGAAGAATCCATGAGCCGTTCTGGCTCATTTCAGGTCTTTTTTTTCTTACACGTTCACGAAGAGTTCTGAAAACCTGCTTATAGTACACCTGATTAACAGTCTGACCTTTGGAACCCCATTCAATGTGAATATTTCCTCGGATATCGAAAAAACTATCATCATTGCTTTTAATTTCGACTTGCCCATCCGTGCTTTCTTTTGTATCCTTAAAGTGAGACTCTTCCATTGCATGGATTGGCGCTTAGTTTCAGGGTCGTATTGAAAAAATCATGATTTGTCACATGTTATTACATTTTTCAAAAACTTTGGATTATTTTTGATGTTCTCCAGAATGTTAGCACAAACGTTGCTTCGAGTTTCTTTTTGCTCAGGAGTGAGCAATTTCAGCACCATTTTAAGACAAAGTTTTTCCATGTGTAAATTTCCATTAAACATTTGTCTAACAGTTTCTTTATCGATGATCAAAAAGTCAGCAATTGCTCGAATGCTCGAGCATCGATTTGTTGGAATAATTTTACTTACTTTTTCGATGTACGAGCTAGGCGCTCATCATCATAAACCTCCTTTAACAAATTATAAGTTTCTGTAGCGGATCTTTCAATTTTCACAAGAATTTCCCCGTTGACGCGCTGTTATACTTTTACATTCAACATAATTCCGGCGGAGCTCAGGTAGACGGTCAACTTTGAACAAAGGTTACTGTCGTACTGAGAACGTCTTGCGACTTGGGCAGACATACAGCATGGATACATAAAATACAAACATTTTAAAGGATTTATTTAATTGCATATTCAAATTGTATTTTGGACACGAAATTAAACAAATCAACGAATTAAAAATATTTAAATATACCTTATTAAAAACTTTTCAAACCCGGTGCTCATTGTTAGTTATACATACATTTACATACATGTTATTTATTCATGATATTTTAACAGGAGTCTCGGAAAAAATATGAGAAAAATAAAAAATTAATCCCATGAGGAGGCGTTCATATATCACATGATTCTGAACCTGTGGGTGGAACGTCAGCAGAAATATCACTGACGATCACTTTGGGGGGTTTTCAAATCGATCACGTGATATTCTTAAATTATAAATTTACGTAAAATCTTAAACTTTGCTTGAAATTAGTTAAGAAACAGGATATGTTTACTTAATAAAATTACCAGTTATAAAATAGTATATTGTGCGACAAGTGTGCCAAGTGTGCGAAAAAGTGGCCGATTTCATTCGCACATGATTAGGCGTGCGGGAATAAATTCTGCGAAGAATCGGGCACTTCGCTCACGCTACACAGACTTGAACAGTCGAACTTCGCACGCCTTTGTTTCAAAAAATCCTTTTTAAGCTTCCTTGTCATTTTATTTAAATTATTGACACTTTACGAAAAGTCACGTAAGTCAGGTGGAGGAGGAGGGGGATCAGAAAAAAGATCTCAGATGGACACATGAGGGTGGGGATCAGCAAAAAATCGATCACGTGACTTATGAACGCTCCCTTATAGGATGCAAGTGGGATAGGAAATAATTGGTATGGACGTATGTATGATAAGAAGGAATAGATGTATTTTTATTATTATTATACCATCAAGCCAAATCTCTTTCGGGGTTGGCATAACTCTTTCGGTTCTAGCCTCGTTATACTACCGGGGATCCAGGACTTTATATGGTATGGGTAAGTAAGGGATGTGTAGGAGAAGGGATAGGTTTTACATCTATATAGAAGTCGCGTGTTGTTCATTCAAACGACACACTCATCCCACAACACCGCTTTGACTCGGATCGCTGATCAATCTCTTTAGCAGTTAGCCCAGGTGAAGAGCTTCGCAACGCCATTATACTAATCCACTAAAAAAATCTCTCCACGCGGGCCCATTAGTATTCAAAATCTTTCGTTTTAGACATGACTCCTCTTCTTATAAATAATTGTTCTCCATACATCTCTATCCTTACATACATCTTTAGCTTCCATTACTTCCATACAACGCTTCATGCACGCTCTTGTGTTTCGACGACTTCTAATGTCCCTTCGCTTTAGAGTCTCATTCACACATTCCAACCATTCCTTCTTTGGTCTGCCTCTGGATACGCTACCACTCATTTTACCTAAATATACTTGATTCGTTAAACGTTAAACCAAACACCTCTCGCCTTTCTCCAATCATATGGAACTTCACCATGCACAGCACACGTATTCATAAATTCGCTCAGCCACACAAACAAATATCCGCCAGCGCTCTTAAGCATTCCAGCGGTGATACTATCCATACCAGCAGCCTAATCATTCTTTAGATATTTAATCACGGATATGATTTCGTCGATATTGATTCTTCTTCCGCTACCTACATCGGGATTGTCTAACGTATTTTCTCCAATGTGAAGGTTGTTATGCTCCATAGCTTTACCTCCATACAATTTCTTAAAGAAATCTCTCATACAGTCTTTCACTTTGTCCGAATCCCATACCATTTTACTATCAGCATTCTTAATTTCAACTACCTCAGTGCTAGAACCTCCTTTCCTCATTTTCTTGACCCATTTCCAAGATAATTTCTTATTTCCCTCAAAGACATTTTGCATTTTTTACCTTCTTCCGCTTTGATTTTATCCTTGCTTTCTTTGACTAGTATCTTGGCTTTTCTGTTTCTATTCCTATAATCATTTTCCAATCTAGTCCTCTCCTCATTGCTAAGACCTTTACTATTTAACATTCTCGAGTACGGTTGCTTTTTCTCGTTGACAGCCACGCGGATTTCATCATTCCGCTAAGCCTGTCCAGCCTTTCTTCCCACAGCCGCAGTACCGCACACTTCAGATGCACGCTTGAAGATGCCATCCCGTAGTATTATCCATGCACCCTCTACATTTTTATTTTCCAATTCAGTCTTTAAGTCTTCTTCATGGTGTCCTAAGTATTTATTCAGCTTTTTTCGATATACCAATTGTACTTATGGTATGTGCAAATTCCCTATTCTCACCTGTGTCTGCTCCGGCTTATTATTAATTCTTCTTCTCCTCCGCCCTTGAACTAGACTCATTTTTGAAACTAAGAGGTAGTGATCCATTCCGCACTCAGAGTCTCTCATAACCCTAATGAATAAGCCTTTTTCTAATCATAAGCTTATCAATTTATCCCCGTTACCGTTCGTTTCTGGGTCTCCGAAATGTCCCAGTACCCTGTCGGTATCTTCGCATTACACGCCAACCCAGTCATTTATATCTCCGAGTAAAATTATTCTTTCGCCAGGATCGCAAGTCCCTAAGATATGTGACGCGATCCGAGAAAAGGGACCTTCTAGGCAAAAGTGAAATTTTACAGGGCGAGCGATTGAAGAAATCTCAAGCTCGAGGCGGCGGAGCGAAAGAGAAGTCTCAGAGAGGAATTCTGACCCCCACTCCTTACAGTTCGACCGTGTTTCCCCACTCGCTTTTCCTCCCGTTCGTGCGCCGGCAAGCGAGTCCAAGTTCTCACGTCTATTGTCCTGCGCACGTGTTCAAATATTCTGTCAATAATTTATATTTTGTGAAATAATACAGATACAAAATTTCTGATTGCGTCTTTGAAAAGATCAGTTAAAGAAATGATAGAATCCATCATAATCCGAAAATAGATTTTTTGCCTAGAAGGTCTCTTTTCTCGGATAGTGTCACATATCATTTAACGAGTCTCAGAAGGTATCTTTTACATCCCTCTTGCCACAATCAACTGGAGCGTAGCGCGCTATAATAAATAGTCTTCTGATTCTCACTTTCTTTCTAGCCCATAGTAATATAGGCGATACACATTAATACTTTTTGACATGTTGTTTTGCTCTCTCATTCATAGTCAGACCGACTCCTTGGGTACCATATGATTCATTATCTACTCCTGACCAACGTTTGAGTCCGTTTTTTATGTTTCTCACTTCACATTCCTTCTTTATTGTTTCCGGTACACGCAAAATATCTAGCTTCCTTACGCGCATTGTATCCCGCAATTTCTTTTCCTTAAGATCATTTACACCTATAGTATTTCGAACACCCAATCACCATTCATCGCCTGAAACTTTTCCTAGGACATGCCTTTCATGGAGAGAAGTGTCAATCCTTTCCGAGGCTACATTATTATTTGTATCAGTCATTGTTAAAAGTATACATCCAACTACAACTTGATGCGAGAAATTTATTCCATAAGTATAAAATCATGTCCAAATCAGTGGCGTAGATAGCTTTTTGTGATGGGGGGGGGGGGATATAATTTGACAATATCTTTTTTTTACATTCAAGTTA
>JAUMHM010000001.1:16456707-16468993 GCA_032362435.1 Melikaiella ostensackeni | reverse complement strand
CTCCGCACATTACAATCATACCAGAATTAAGAATATTTTGGCCTTCGATCATATTTCTGGATGCAGGTGTAGCTGTTAACTAACGTAACTGCACAAACTATTCAAGTCCAAAAATACCATTTTCTCAACTTAAATACACTTTTTAATGAAATTATTGCTACTTCTCCATATTTTCCATATGGCTTCCGCGGCCATGTCTGTATGGCACCGCAGCGCCCCCTTTGGCGCGGTGGATGTTTTCATTCCCAATTACGGTGTCCCCTTCACCTGTTTGCGTCATTTCTCCTTCTTCACCCCCTTGGTATTGCAGTTACAAATAAATCATCCCACCTCTCCCAACAAGTCTAGAAACCTTCTGCCTTCCCAATCCATTTCCCTATGCTTCGAGTTTCTTACGAAGATCTTTTCCCTCCCTTCTCTTTTTTCGAAACGAACATTCAAGAAATTGTCTATTTTTCTTAGAGCGTCATTAATTTGACAGTTTTTACAATATCACACAACACAGAATGCCATACTTTATACAAAATCGTCGGAAATAAATGCTTTTATATGGTTCAGAAATGAATCAATTTATTTATGCGACTGGATATACATAATCAGAAGAGTTATCTTTAGGTTCAGGAGTACACTTATATAAGATTGAAGAATTTGGAAATCCCCGGGACATTCTTGACATATATTAAATTTCGCCATCAAAGGGATGTCCCCAGGATATCTTCAACTATGCTATAAATATATTAGGGATATGACAATTTTCACCCTGTAGTGTGATGTTGCTGGTGCAAGAAGGGATTGCGTACATCAGGATGTAAAGGCGCGAAAAATTCTGATTCTGTCGGACTCCTGAAGAAAGCTGAACTATAAACAGGGCCATGTGGCATTACTACATAAAAGTGGGTATGAGGTGGAAAATTCCAGGGATCTCCATGCTTATGTTCGTCGACATTGTACGGAATGAAAGATCTGGCTGTAAAAAGATTGACACTTCCTAGACCTGCTTTAGCTTCCGTTGGTTCATGGAAAAAAGGATTATGCTTGGGATGAAGTGGATTATTACGTTTGAGAGTTGCAAAAAAATTTACGTTCCCTGACGTTCGTATAAAAATTTCATATCTCTGAGGAGGCAAATGGTGAGCCCACATCCAGTCCGGTATCTTACTGGAGTTCCTCCATTCTGTGACATTTCCCACAAAAACAGCACCATCCGAAATTTGTACAGCAACGAGGCCTGGAGTAATTAGTGGAAATTCATCTGCACCTAATTAGTTAAAGTAAAAATGGTTACTTAGAAAGTTTTTGTACACTAGTAACTTAAACTTTTCAACATTTTGAACAACTACTGGTCAGTAGGGTGGAGTGAAATTTTTTTTCAAATTTGGAGGGGGTCCAAAAGTTGTAGTTTGGTGCCCAGATTTGCCACAAGAAGTTACAGATAAAAATGTATGTGCTATGTTCGCGCATCCACGATAAAGCTCAGAATCACAAATAATAGCGATTTTTCTGTTATTTTGGTATAAAATCAATTTTTTGATAGATAAAGAGGGTTCTAATAATTAGTTTTCACAACTATAATTATCCTCCGAGAAGTATTTAGCAATAAGAAAATCCGTATACATAATAAATTGTCATTAAAGTTGACGAAGAGAGAAAAATCATGTTTTTACTTGTTTAAATCATATTTTTTTATTGGTAACGATTTTTTTGTTGTAGGAAAGGGTTCTGAAAAATATGATTTACAACTGTACCTATCCCCCGATAGCTACTCAGTAATATGAAAATTCTTTTACAAAGTAAATTGTCATTAAATTATAATAAATTGCATGAAATTATGATTTTTTATCATTCAAGAATGCTCTCTGTATGTATTTTAGTTTAATGTCATAGAAAATGGTTTAGAATCATTCAGCATTCAATGTGCAATCAGTAAATCTTACTGTTATAAATTATTTAAACAACTAGTTGCAAATATGGGGCATTATCCTTCAAGTATTCTCACTAAAAAAATTAAATTTCTCATTTGGGAAAAATAGAAAAGATTCGAGTTTGGGAAGGAATGAAGTTGAAATTAAACTACTTGTATTTTGTTACCCTTGTGTGGATACACTGTTTTGGCTATTTTCATTCTTTCAATAAAAATTAAAAAATGCTGTCTACTACAGTTTCGGAGGTAACATATTTTAGAAAGTAAAAATCGATGAAAGCGGCCTAGGAAATTCTATTTAAACTATAGTAGACTGCATTTTTATAATATTCTATTCTGTATAATTCTTCTATTTTTTATGTGTAAAAATTTAAAACATACATTTTCAAGACATTGAGAACATAAAAACAACAAAAAATGAACAAAAAAAACAAAACTCAAATAGGGAACCTCTGAATCATATCCATTTTTAATTTTCTCAAATCGTTTAACTGAAGAAGTACAACTCAGACTATTGTGCGTATTCAGTTTCGAAAATCATTTTTTCTGAGTCACCCTAATACACTCCCCGTTTTGGCTATTTTTAATTCTTTCAATAAAAATAAAAAATTCCGTCTACTATAATTCTAATAGGATTTTTTAGGCCGTTTTCATCGATTTTTGTTTTGAAAAGATGAATATTTTACCTTCGAAAGTGAAGTACACAGTATTTTTCATTTTTATTGAAAGAGCTAAAAAAAGCCAAACAGGTAGTGTATCCATACAAAAGTAAAAAATACAAATAGTTCAATTTTAAATTTATTCTTTCCCAGACTTTAATCTTTTCTATTTCAATTCTTATGAATTGGGTAAGGATTTCTAATTTGAACTATTTTCAAAAAAGAAAGCTTTAAAATTAAATTTTCTTGATATTCAGAGAGGATGAATGCTTTTATTTAGCATCGCTAATTCTTAAAACTCCAATTAAATCTTAGTCAATTCAAAATGGAAATCTTGCAATTCAAATAGAATTCTTATCAATTATAATTGAATTCCAGCAATTTAGAGTGAATTTTAGCCAATTTAAATTGGATTCTAATTGATTTAAATATTAATCTGGCAATTGAAATAGAATTCTACGTAACTCGCGTGGAATGATAATCAATTATCAATTATTGCAAATCAAACTCAATTCTTGCTAATTTAATCGATATTTAAGTAAAATATGTACTAAAAACAGTCTTAAACAGTAAAAAATCAATATAATTTATTTAAAATCTATGACAATTTACGATGTATGAGATTTTTTTGATTCCTGAATAGTTTCCGATGGGTAATTTCAGTTGTAAATCCTAATTTTGAAAATTCTTTTGATCTATCAAAAAAATTGATTTCGTACCAGAATAACAAAGAATTCGTTATTATTCATCATTTTCAGCTTCATCGTCGACGCGCGAACATGAGATATGTTTTCTTCATCTGTCACTTTTTATGGGAAATCCGGGGACCAAATTACAACTTTTGCACCACCTCCAAATTTGAAAAAAAAATTTCGCTTCGCCCTGCTGATCAATTCCAAATCTTTTTTCAGAGTCGGCTGCGCGATCATATCAGCAATTTAACTAGCGATGTTTTTCCTAATAGTAGGTGTCCAAAAGCTCCGAAAATAAAGCATCAGATTTCTTAAATTGGAACTTTACGAGATAATTTTGTATGATAGTTGTTTTCTTTTTTGTCAATTTTGTTTTCGTCTTCAAGACTACAAAAAAAGGTAATTTATGACTGATTTCAAAGTTCAACGGCTGAAATTATTCATTTAAAGAGTAGTTCTTGAGAGAATATTTATTATATACATATGTAAAAAACTATGAAAATGAGGCCATCTTAAAGGTTGTCTATGAATTCTATAAATTTTATCAAAGATAAAAAAGCTACTGATTTCCAGTTTCCAAGTTTAGCAATCTCCCTCGTGTATAAAATTATAAGGTTTATTGTACTCAATATAAATTCGTAGAAATAATTTTAGTGAAGCCTTGGTTTTCTCTGACATAGATATTTAGAAGGCTAAAAAATCTGCTTCTCATCAAATTTACCATATTCCCATCGTCTTAATTGCTATAGTCCAAACTCTACATGTAAATATTATTCGTAAATTATTACATTCAACCTTGTACAAAAAAAGCCTAAGAGGCATTTTATGTGCATTTTTATTTCTGACGTACAGTGAATTTTTGAAACGCCTTTATTCTCACGGTTTTCATGATTTACTTTAAGCACTATTGTTTCCACACAAAAATATTTAAACGAGAAATTGTGTATTTTGTAACAATACAACTTCTTGTGTACAATATTTTTTGGTTTAATCATTATTTTTCGATAAAATCGACTAAAAATGAAAATCACGATGATTTTTCATAATTTTGGTCAAACAACGAACTATACCTTGAAAAGTATGCATTTCAGAGAAAAATATTGTAGACAAAAAATGTAGATCTTAATAAATTACACGTTTGTTCTGTAAAATTTTTTTTTATGCAGTCAATAGTTTAAGAGTGACACTTTTTTGACACTACTTTGTACGAATAAGAAAAGTTCCTTGTAGTTTTTATAATTTTAAAGAAATTTATCAAGAAATTGACTTTCGTCTTTTTTTTTGTGAAGAAGACTTAGAAAATATTTACAGATAATAATAAACAAGAATTGTTCATTTCATGAATCGATAGAATACGTATGTGTTAATTGAAGAATTTCAAGGTGTACAACGAGTGAAACATACTTTGCGTTATGAGCAATATTTGACAACGTAATGAAAGTATGGGGGTGCATTAAATCCACACAGGAAAATCGCCCACATGGTGTTTTGGACACAAAGTATTTTGGCAAAATTTGTTGTTTTCTGTGCGGCAAAAATTTCAGTTCACAACTGATTAATCTTTAACATGTACACGACATAACAAACTTATGGGTACATGTGTGGATTGAAAATGAAATTTTTGGAATCAATGCTGGCAAAAATTTCAGTTAAAAAGTCATTCATTTCTACCATGTATCTCAAAAATTTCAGCGAGAAGATTTTTATTTAAGTCAATATGAACTAAGATAGAGCGTTGCGTATTTCCATTATGTGTAAACTCCGGCCGTTGTTAAATCGATCACTTTTTAGCAAATGCGTTAATATCAACGTTATATATGTTTGAAGGAAGTACATATGAATATATTCTCCAAAGGACTATTTAATTAATTCAGTTTTTTGTCTTTTTGGTTTTTCGCTTCTTTTTGTTTTCGGTCCAATACGTGCTGTGATATCTGCCTATAAATATGAAAATTTCAGTGCAAATTTAATTTTTTATAACGCTATAGCTTAAAAATGGCAAATTGTGCAAAAAAAGGGTTAACAGAAAAAAGTCTTGTCTTGGTTTAAAACTTCTGAAAAATATTTTACGAAATCTGTTTCATCATAAGTAATTTATTTGTTTAAAAAACTTGTTCAAACAGTTAAACACCAACTTTTCGAAAGAGTACCCTGGACATATATAACTGCACTAATGAAAAAAAAGAATATTTGAAAAACTTTTTTTTTCAAAAGTTACCCTTGTCAATATTGCCCTGTTTTGGAGAACCAACCATATGCAATCTATCCCTTCAGATAAAACAAGAATATCTTGTTTATTATTATCTGAAATTGTTTTTTAAATCTTCTTCATAAAAAATACAAAAAAACGAAATTAAAAAAAAATTTTAATCAAAATTGATTTCTTTTTGAAAACTATTGATTGTAAAGAAAAATGTTAAACACAAAATTGTTCTAGTTTTTCAAGATCTTGAAGCCTGTTAAAAAAATGCGTTATGAAAAAATAACACCTTTCTTGATAAACTGAAAAAACTACTAGAAACTTCATTTCATTTGTCAAAACTAGTGTCACTCGTAAACTATTGAATACATGGATCAATGCTGTTCAAGGCTAATATGTAATTTATTAATTAAGGTCTAGATTTTATGTTCATAATATTTTTCTTCGAAATGCATACTTTTGAAGGTATAGTTTGTTGTTTAACTAAAACTATAATAAATCAGCGTGATTCTCTACTCTAGTCGATTTTATCGAGAAATAATGATTTCACCAAAAAATGTTGTATATAAAGTTGTATTTTTTCAAAATACATCATTTTTCTGCAGGATATTCTTACGCAAAAGCAATACTTTTCAAAATAATCATGAAAACCGTGAAAATAGAGATCGTTTCAAAAATTCACTGTACCTCAGAAACTAAAATATATCTTATGACTTAATACAAAAGCCAGATCAATGATCTTGAAAGTTAGAAATCGGCAGCTCTTTTAAGTTCGGTAAAATTGAGTGAATTTATAGACAACTTTGGAAATGAACTTATCTTTTTCGTTTTCGACATACCTGCATAATAAATATTTTTTCTAAAACTACTCTCTAAAACGACTAAATTTAGCTATTAAACTTTGAAATCGGTTATAAATTACTTTTTTATGCAGCTTTGAAAATAAAAGTAAAATTGATGAAAAAATTAAATTTCAAAAAAAAATTTCACGTAAAGTTCTGATTTGAAAAATTTAATACTTCATTGTGGGGGGGTTTTCGGGCACCTACTATTAGGGAAAAATCGCCAGCTAAATCGCTGACATGATCGCGCTGAATTTTGGCTGGAATTTTAAAAATCTTTGGAATGACCCCCTATGCATTCATGAAATAAAAAAAGTTTTTTCCGAATTAATTTTTTGAATTGATTTTAAACTCTGAATCTAACGGCCACCTTCTTTTTGCGATAACTCAAACAATTCTCGATATAATCGGAAAAAAATTTAAACTCTCGAACTTCATAGTAAATTCAAGAGAATTTAGGCGAATTGAGCTGATTCAAGACTACTCAAACGAAGTCATGAAAATTTATCGGAATTGAACGGAATTTCAGAGGAATCTAGTAAATTTCTGGGCAATTCAAGCGGATTTGATAAAATCCAAGATATTCGATGCAAACTTTATGATTAGCCTCAAAAAATTTCAGACAACTCGAGTAAATTTTAATGAATTCAATAGGATTCGTGTACGATGATTTGCTCTATGAATACATTGGTCATATTTTGTTAACCAGTGTAATTAATTATTAATAACTAGCATCATTATTCGCGCGCATGTAGTTTTTTGCGTTCAAGAGAAAAATAATTTTCACCGCAAGTTCAAAGTGTTATGTAAGTTATTATGAAATAATTAAGGAGCTCTTGATAATATAAAAACTTTAAGAATTATCTGTTTGCTAGGCGCTAAAAAAGTTTTCATAGATGTGGTAATGTTACAATTATTTCAATATTTTTCCAGATGGGGTCATTGAAACTATAAAAAAAATCCTTAGTCGTTTCTCAGGTCCTAAATTAAATATTTAATATTTGAACTTTGTGAATCTTAAATTTCAACGAATAATGTTACAATTTGTTATCAATTGGAGATTCAAAATGTTGTTTCTTTTTGACCTTAAGACCACACAAAATTGAACAATTTTCATTTAGAAATTTTCATTTTCAAAGTTTTAAAAATGAATAATTTTAATTTCATGTTCTGTGCAATGTATGTAAGTTCAATATAAAATAAGAAGCCTGCTTCAACATTGTGCAACGTTTAAGAAGATAGAGCAAGGTTAGGAGAATTGAAAACAAGTTTTTTCATATTTAAGTCTCTGAAGGCAATTATTATCCGAATCGAACATTTTTCTTGATGCATAATAAAATTCTGCATCGAATTGTAATGGCAGATTTTTAAATTTTTTTTATTCAATAACAAAAATGAAAAAAAATTGACTTTTAAAATGTACTGGTTTTTAAGAGACACTTAGATTAATTCAAAGATGCCTAGGAAACATGAAGAAGCTATCGAAAAAAGACGTTCAATATCAACATAAATGTTTCAAAATTTATTGAATTTATTATAAACAAACAAGTGAATGAAAACAGTTTCGTGGGGATCGGCAGCGATTAGTCATTTAATTCGCATTAAATTTGAACAGTTTATGAACGGAAAGAGTTTTTTAGTTGAATTAATAAATGTTCATAAGTAATTTCTAATATTATAAACAAGTTTCATTGACAATTATCCATATCAGGTATTCATAATGGATTTAATGAAGTTTTTTCTACGAAATTGATCACACATTACCTGGAAATGAATCTTAAGTATCATATTTGGTCATCCAATAAAAATGGATATTTTTTAAAAATATCTTAATTAACAAATGCACTATTTGTCCATTTTTGGACGTACAAACTTGCTTTTGATAAAGTCAACTGTAAATAACTAACTTCTAAATTTTTAAGGACATTCCGTTGCAAGAAAATAATTTTCATTGTAAACAACAATTGTTTATACAAATTTGTATCATGTTATGTATTTGTGAATGAAATTTCTCTTCTTTCACGGACTTAACAGCCAGTTATATAGCAACGACTTATTTCATATAATTGCTGATATTTGATAATTGTTTAAACAAACATAATTAGCAAATGCATTATTTGGCTATTTTCCAGCATTTAAGCATGGTTCTTTCAGCGTAATTAACTGTTAATAACAAATTTTTAAACTTTCTTTGGATACTTGAATAACGAGCCAGTACTTTAATTGTTATTACCTTCCTTCAACAAATCATCAATTGTTATCAACTGATAGTAAAGAATTATTGATAAGTTATTTTAAGTATATTCCAAAAGAGGAACGCAATTTTTTGCTTACAAATACATTAGTCGAGGAAAATTTGCTTATAACATTGTTAATAACAATGAGAATAGTGGATCGTTGTCGAAGTATCTCAAAAAACTTAAAAAATTTGGTAGGAACAGTTGATTACGCTAAAAGAACAAAGTTAAATCCCTAAAAAATAGCCAAATAATGCATTTGTTAATTAAGTTTGCTTAAACAATTATCAATTTCTATTAATTCATAGCGAAAAAACATTGCTAAATAACTGGCTGTAAAACCCATGAAAAAAGTGGAATTTTATTTATAAATACATAACATGATGAAAATTTGTTTGAACAATTGTTGTTCACAATAAAAATTATTTATGGTCATCAAAACATCCTCGGAATTCAAAATTTAGTTATTTACAGCTGATTGCCTCGGAAGAACCAGGTTTGTACGACCAAAAATAGCCAAATAGTGCATTTGTTAATTAATATTGTTTATACAATTATCCATTTTTATTGGATGACCAAATATGATACTAAGGTTTCATTTCCAGGTGATATATGATCGATTTTGTGGAAAAAAACTGATTTATTCCATTATAAATACCAGATATGGATAATAATTGGTTATGAAACTTGCTTATAAAATAAGAAATTAATTATGAACTTCCATTAATTAAACTAAAAAGCTCTTTTGGTCCATAAATTGTTCAAATTTTTTGCGAAATGATTGACAAATCACTGCCAATCACCATGAAACCATTTTTATTCGCTTATTTGTTTATAACAAATTCAATAAGTTTTTAAACATTCGCGTTGCTACTGAAAATCTCTTTAAGATAGCTGCTTCATGTTTTCTAGGTATTTTCGAATAAATCCAAGTATTTGTTTGAATCCGGTATACTTCAAAAGTCAACATTTTTTTCATTTTTGTTATTAAATAATTTGTTTTCAATTTCGGAAATCCGCCATGATAGTTCGATCCGAAATTTTATTCGGTTTCATTTTTAAAAAAAAGTTCAGTGCGGATAAAAATTGATTTTCAGACTACAATTTCGAGTACTTATTTGTTTATAACAAGTTTAATTAATTTATAAACTTCTAAACTACCACTGCAAAATGTTCTTAGATACTTCAGTCACTCATTCAAGGCATATTGGATCATACACAAATATTTTATAATAAACGGTGCTCGTTTATAGTAAATTTTTTTTTAATTTCGTTCACAAAGTAAAGAAAAATGTAACAATTAATTCCGTTAGAAAAAAACAGACATTTCACGCGCAATTTTCTCTCCTTCAATTTTGAAAAAATAAAACTCGAATCGGATCAAAAATTGTAGTCCAAAAAAAGACTGTGGTTTGCCATTTAGTAACTTAGTTTCATTTGAATATTATATCTTCAAAGTATGAAAAAAATGACATTTTTCACAAAATAATTTTTTACACTTTAGCAACGGCTAATCTATATTATAAATCATCATAAATCAATGCACGTAGACTTTTGGAACAAAAATAATTGGTTTACTTATTAATTCTAATATTATAAACAAATGAAATAAACAAATTGGAAAAAATCGTAATTTATGATCAAAACGTATTCATTTTTGCTAAAACTTCTTTGAACTGGTGTAAGAGTAAATTTCGCTCTCGAAAATCTTTGAAAAATTGAAAACAATCATTGTTATAAACAATTTCGTTCGCAAAATATTTCAATTAATTTTTTTTAAAATTTGGATTTCCCTTAATTGTCTGGATTAATACAGATATTATAAATTATAAAGAATTTAGTTATATGTTATATTATTATAAATATTATAAAGTATCATATATATATATATATAATTGTAAGGAATTATATCATTGTAAGGAATTGAAATAAATGCCAAATTTTGACTTCTCGCGCAAAAAATGAGTTTTTTCACTAAAACTGCTTGAAGTTATCGTGGGAGTGACTGTTGGTGACAGTGATGTTTAAAAAGTTAACAATAATCATTGTTATAAATAATGTTTTTTGCAATATTCTTAAATTTGAGATTTTTTCAGATTCGCACTTTCCTTAATTATCTGAATTGCTACAGATATTCCTAAGAATAATATAGAATTAATTATATTTGTTATAATACAACAATTATCATTTTATATTAACAACTGAAATAAATGAATGCGAAATTTTAGTTTTTGGGGTAGAAAAAATTTTTTTTCAATAGCGCGTTTAGAATGTCAGATAGGCATAAAAGTTAATTAAAAATTACTAGTAATTATTTTTATAAAAAGTTAATAGTTATGATTTAGTTTATAATACTGTCGCAATTTTAATTTATGTAAGAAAAGTCTTTATTTTATCTTGAGAGCTTATTGTTCATTTTTTAAATATTTTTATCAGTCACTCCCAAAAAACTATTTTTTTCTGCGCGAAAAAGCCAAATTAAAAAATTTTCCAAAAAAATTATTTAAAACAATGATAATTGTTCACTTTTTATACGTATTTGCGACTAACAGTCACTCCTACAATAACTCAAAGCAGTTTAAGTGCAAAAACCTATTTTTTTGCACGCGAAAAAGACAACATTTGATATTAATTCATTCCAATTGTTTATAAAAAATGATAATTATTAAATTATAACATATATAATTGGGCATATATAATTTATAGAAATATCTTAAGCAATTCAGGCTATTAAAGGAAATCCAAATGTGAAAAAAAATTCAAATGTAAATATTTTCCACTGAAATTGTTTATAATAATGACTGTTGATGATTTGATGTTACAGTGTCGATCAGAGAAATACCTAAAGATGATGATTTGCAATGTCGCGAGTACATTAAATACTCGTCTAAATTACTGAAGAGACTCTCAGTTTTTATTATTTTTATTTATACCATTATTATTAATATTTATATTATTTTTATTAGTATTTATATTTTTGGCTGCGCATCGATTATTTTCAACTTTTCATACACTTTTGTGACTAACAGTTACTCTCATAATAACTTAAAGAAGTTTCAGTAAAAAAAAAAACATTTTCTTCTGCGCGAAAAAGCCAAAATTTTGCATTTATTCACTTCAATTGTTAATAAAAAATGATCATTGTGATATTATAATAAATATAATGTGGCATATACAATTATTAAGAATATTTGTAGCAATTCATGCGATCAAGGAAAATCCAAATCCGAAAAAGCTCCAAATTTAAATACTTTGCTAACGAAATTGTATATAACAATAGTTGTTGTTTATTTTCAAAAGTTTTGTGTCAGTGAAATTCACTTTTGCAACAATTTAAAGCAGTTTTAGTAAAAATAAATACTTTTTTGACCGTGAATTACGATTTTTCCCAATTTGTTAGTAGCAATTGAATAAACGAACAAACCAATTATTTTTGTTTCATGAATGTCCGTGCATTGATTTAAAACGATTTATAACACAGATAAGCCGTTGCTGAAGTGTAAAAAAATTATTTTGTGAAAAATGTCATTTTTATCATACTATTAGTAAAAATATTATATTTAAACAGAACCAAATCACAAAATCGCAAACCATACTCTTTTTGGAAATCAAGCACACTTTCATTCAAACAAAAAATTGAAATCGGATCAAAATTGTAAGTTGCAGAACTTTTTGATCGGAAATAATGCGCAGATAAAACGTAAAAAGTAGGAGAAAGAAGTTTGTTTTATTTTG
>JAUMHM010000001.1:16436735-16448932 GCA_032362435.1 Melikaiella ostensackeni | reverse complement strand
CTGAATCCGAATAACTCCATCGCCGTTAGGATTGGATTCTGTGAAACTTACGGAAATGGGAACCTTTAATGATTGACTTGACGAATTGCGTGTCATGTTTAGTTTTTTCCATATCAATACTTAGTAACAACATTCATTGTTATTTGAAATGTCAAACATTTGAAATGCATGATGGAAAAAAGTTATTCCTCAGCAGATTCTAAAAATCTTCAACCACTTGAGATCTGGAATAATTTACAATATCGTTCAGAAGATCGAGTGAAAATGTCTATTTATAACAACAGAATAGGAAAAATGATGACTAACTATCTGAGCATGCTTTATTCAAAGGTAGTATTCAAAATCAGCATTTTCAATCAATTTTACATGAGATATAAGTACTAAAAATTAAAAAATATACGTTTTTATAAATTTTTTATATCATAAATTTTTGAATGCAATGATAAGAAATTCATTCAAATTTTCTATTATTGAACTGAAACTGTGCTTTCTTACACCTTTCACCTTGACTCAAAAAGTGTGACGTCAGAGGTGAATATTGAGAATTATTATACATGTATGAGCTGATATTCTGCATTCAAAATCGAACAATAATTCGCCCTCTCCCAATATAAACTGCAGCAAGATTGTTGTTGCAGATAGTAGAATTCATTTTGAGCTCACCACTAGTGCTTTGGAATTCATCTCTAATTCTTCAAAATTCAGCATGAATTCTTTCGAATTCATTATGATTTCTACAGAATTCATGATTAATTTTTTGGTATTCACAATGATCTTCTGAGTTCACAATCAAATCTTTGGGAATACATTTAATTGTTTGGCATTCTTCAGAATTGTCCAGACACTTTTTGCAATTCGCTATGAATTCTTTGGAATCCTTTGGAATTATCTTTGTAATACTTACAATTCTTTTCAATCCTTCAAATTCCGTAAAATTCACCTGAAATTATTTTCAATCCTTTGATTTCATAAGAACTATTCTTCAATTTGTTTCTGCAGGAACAGAACCAGAATTCTTGCCTGTGTTACAAAACACTTCCGAAATCATGCTTTTCTTATAAAAAATATCGTATGCACTAAGGGGGAGGTGACTCTTTCTCTTAGGTATATAATATACTATTTTTTGTTATTTTATCCTCTTGTAAAAATGTGTAATAGGTCTGAAGGGCACCCGAAAAAACACTTGTTCAATCACTGCAATATTTATTGTATCCCTTCATCAAAAACGAAAAAATCAAATTGTGTTCGTGTTTGGTTGCGAAATAGAAAATGAAAAAAGTAAATACTTTTTTTTACCTTTATTGACATTTATTAAAAATGAGGAATAAATTCCAAGCCATGGTTTGTTCCAGTGTCTGTAATTTAGTTATTCTTTTCGCATTTATAAACATAATAAAAGAACCAAATGTAGATCTGTATCAGCGTGACAGTTCAGCTTTCAAGTTTATATAAACTTGGAAAAAAGCGAAGTATGTTTGGACTGATTATTTTACAAATTAAAAAATGTAGGAACACCTACGAATGAATACAAGCGATGGAATATTTTATTTAAAAAATATTCAATATCGCACGTTCAGTTTGCACTTGGAAGAACGGTTGTGCACGGATAAAACTTGCTCGGTAATCATTACCGAAAGTTGTAGTGAAATTTGGATATAGTGGTGTTTCGGTATTATTTCGTTTGGTATCAGTATTATTAATTTCTGTGAAGACCACAAAGCACATGCATAACAGCGAGCTCGCGTCAACATCCCACTCATGCATGATAGAGATATTCTAATCTACACAAAGCGCTTGGCCATGCTTGCCAGTTCTCCTGTTATTTCTTTCTCACAAGTGATGATACATTCTACTCGTGAGCCATAGTAATAGGTTTATTTATGTATGCATACTATAGGTCGGCTTTGTAAGTTACTACCATTAAAATTATGTGTAAATAAAGCATATCAGCCGGAGGGTTAGATGCATTTGTACAACTTGTACATACATTAATATCGAGATTATCATTTCTTTATTCTGTACCACGTGGCTTGGTAAGTTCTCGAGTCCGTGACCGTAACTCTTCTTTCATTTTCGGGGCATTCTCTTGAGCTGCACCTTGCATTGTACCGAGAGATTTGGTAAATAGTCCAGTTCATGCAAAATCCTTTTTTCTGTGCTTTTAGAAAAATATACTCATCATTTGTTACAAAATCTCTTCGCAGCTCGTTACATTTTCGTGTAATTCCCTTTCCAGTGCTGCACGTGAAAATTTACCGAAACGCCACGATATCCAAAGTGCACCACAACTTTCAGTAACGATTACCAATCAAATTTTCTCCGTGTGGCTTTACCCATCAAAATTGTTATTGAAAGGATGAAAATTCGCGTTGTTAGCCAAACAACACGTGATACGAAAACAAGTAAAGAGAACGAATCGTTGCCCCTCTTAAAAGAGATAAGAAATTCCTTTTACCTATTTTTTATAGTACCTCTCTAGTTTTAAATAAGCAAAATTTAGCTAATTTCTAATGAAATTCTATTAACTCAGTTTGAGAAAAATAGGCTACTAATGATTAGTAGAAAACTATTATTTTCATTAGTCGGAATATTTACTAATTCGCTAACGTGGGAAACTCTTTTATGCTTGAATAATATTAATCTATTTCGGGATGTATATTAGTCCTTGAAAATTAACTTCGGAATGCTTGTTCCCCGCTAAATTCATAGGCTTGATGCTCGAAATACTATATTTCATATTTTGTTTTTAGTAAATGGTCTTCTGAACCATAAGATTCACGGAACAAATTGAGACTGAGAGTGACTTTTCTTACGAATTATTTCATTTTAAAATATCGTGCATGAATGAAGTCATTCGTCCCCGGTACAAATTAAAGACTCCGATTGGTTTTTCTGAAAATTTTATAGAAATATATAATGTTTGTTGAATTAATGACTTTCAAAGCTATCCAGGACTTGTCAAGAATTATTTTTAGTCATTTTTTATTATTATTATTATACCATCAAGCCAAATCCCTTTCGGGTCGAGCGTAACTCGTTCAATTCTGGTTTCGTTTTATAACTGGGGATGCAGGAATTTGTATGGTCAGCAGTAAATGAGCACATGATCTTCCAGGCATAAATCCACATTGAACTTCCCAGATCCTTTCTTTAGTTATTCCCATAACCTTCTCAATCAGTATTTTGGTAAATATTTTGCCCACGGTACTTAGTAGGGTGATTGCTCTATAAATAGCACTGTCGCCCTTGTCACCCTTTCCCTTGTAGATTGGGACGATAATCGCCTTTTTCCAATCATTTGGAACTTCACCATGCACAGCACACAGGTTCATAAATTCGCTCAGCCACACAAACAAATATCCGCCAACGCTCTTAAGCATTCCAGCAGTGATGCCATCCATACCAGCAGCCTTACCATTCTTTAGTTTCTTAATCACGGGTATAACGTCGTCAATATTGATTTTACTTCCGCCACCTACAACGGAATTGTCTAACGCATTCTCCTCAATGGGAAGGTTGTTATGTTCCATAGCTTGACCTCCATATAATCGCTTGAAGAAATCTCTCATAGAGTCTTTCACTTTGTTCGAATCCCATACCATTCCACCATCAGAATTTTTGATTTCGACTACATCAGTGCTAGAGTTTCCTTTCCTAACCTTCTCAACCCATTTCCAAAATAATTTCTTATTTCCTTCAGAGTCATTTTGCATTGTTTTATATTCTTCCGCCTTGATTTCATCCTTGCATTCTCTGACTAGTATCTTGGCTTTTCTGTTTTTATCCCTGTAATCATTTTTTAATCTAATCCTCTCCTTATTGCTATGACCTTTGCTATTTAATGTTCTCGAGCATGCTTACTTTTTCTCTTTGATAGCCACGCGGATTTCATCATTTTTCTAAACCTTCTCGGCACCAAAAAGCTGGGACCTAAGTTATGAATGGCACCTGAACAGATACGGAACTCACCTCCGTTAATGAATCAGGAGTAGAAGACGTTTCTAATGAAATTTTTAAATATTGGTTCTTATGACTAGCCATCTGATAATTATCTAAATCAGGGTTCAAAATCATCGGGAAGAATGGCGACTCTTTGAAGTTTTCGAGTGCAGTAACTAAATTAATCAAAGGAGGTACACTGAAAGTCCCTAGTAAGTCTGTCCGCAATATGTTATTTAGAGAATTTCGTTCGACGACGAGGGAAAGGAGGGGTAAAGAGAGCGTTACTCTAAAGCCAGCATACTCGTCCAGTACCGCACTAACAATGCGGGCGGTGCACAGTGGTCTGAAACGCCCAAAAAGTTGGTCAAAACCTCAAAAAAAAATTTTTTTTTCGAGAGATTTTGTATGTGGCAGTCGGTAAACGAGGTTCCTCCGCATTTATTTCTCGAATAGCGTATAGATGGGGTGCCTAAGAGACGCGTAGTAGCGTCTGAAAGTCGCCCTTGTGACATCGTGCTCCGTGAACGTGGCTACAAGGAACGAGAAAAACAACATTTAAAGTGCACACGGGAATTGTCGAATGTGCAAAAATGTTCAAGAAGAAGATGGAGGAGGCACCTCAAGGTTGGTTAAATGTTTCAACAATTTACTTTGTGTAACAATTGTTTATAAATTTTACATTAACAATTTTCCGAAAATCGTCCGAAAAGTAATGTTTCCGCGAGACTCCGCGTTGTTCTCAGATTCATAATTCAAGTAAAGGTCTAACTATCTGGAAAATCAAAAATTCAGGTGCGACTTTTTGCGATTCTTGATGCAATCGATGTATTTGTGTGTTGCTGCGCCGCCCGCCCGCGCCCGCCCTGCGCGGAGCAGGGCGAGCGGAAGAGGCTAAGAGGCGAGCGCGGAACTGCACAGAGAAATCGAAACAGGACTGGCTCCTGCTTTTTGAGAAAAAATTCTGTAGACTTGAGTGAGCGTCGCGTACGCAGGAGCCATTCCTATTTGACGAGATAGGCATTCGTGTCTACGCGACGCTCACTCGAGTCTACAGAATTTATTCCCGAAAAACAAAAGACAGTCCTGTTTCGATTTCTCCGTGATACTGTAACAAAACGCTTAGAATATTATCGATCTTCTCAATAGAGCCCCTCTTAATAGGGCTATCATACATAGTAGGCTTGAACTATTTCTTTACCACTACAACGCCGATCCTTTATTTTGAAGTCCGCTGCGGAAACAAATTCATTTCCCATTATAAGCACTAAATTTAAAATGCATGGTATATGTTTATGATAAGAAATACATTAATTATACAAAAATGGCAATGTTAAAATGTGAGATAAAAAATTTTTCTAACGTTACATCATTTTTTCGTAGAAATGGAATTGTCCTCTCAGCTTCAGTATACTCGAAAGGAAATATTCACGATGATAAAAGAAAACCTACAAGCTAACCTGGACGAACAGCTTTCGATTTTGGAAAGTACCATTTCAGAAACGAAAAATATTGATTTCCAAATAGCCCCTGAGGAAATCAAAAATTTAAAATTGCTGCTTTCAAAATTGAAATCAAAATGGCGAGCTTCCGGAAGAAAGAGTGATCGTTTCTTTAATCTCAATGAGAGCTGGCTTAGTGCTTCTATACCTATAGCCGTAAGTGTTCCTTCATATATAAATAAAACCTTAAATAAATAAATACATTTAATCAATTAATAGAATTGAATCAAATATGGACTGAAAAAATTTCAAGTTCAATGAAACAACTCTCTCATAAATTGAAAATTTGAGATTTTGAAAGAAATTTGAGAGCTTGAATTCCAAATAAATAAAACATTTGAATTCGAATTTTTCAGATGTCAGTCAACAAGAATGATTCGAAAAACATAGGTGGGCGTCCTTCTGCAGGCTTTGAAACAGCCAGTGATCAAACGAAAAGACGAAGAACAGAGGAGCTTCGAGCTAATAACAGCACTGCGGAATTAGCATTTGCCACTAAGATGAGCCTTCGTGAGTCCGGGGAAACTGATGCTGCTAAAGTCCTCAACGATGTCACAACGAAATCTCCTACGCGAGCTGCCACATACCTGACTACCTACAAGTTATCGTCAAAACCACGACCATCTCAGGTTTCTAGCGATGACGCGCTAGCTTTAGTAATCGACTCAAAACTCTCGAAAAGCGCATACCAGAATATTAGACACCTTCAAAAAAAAGTTGAAACTACATTTTTACCCTCCTACGAACGTGTCTTGGAAGCAAAAACTCGCTGCTACCCAGATAATATAACATGCACGGAAATCTCGGCTGAAGTTCCATTACAGAACCTTTTGGATCACACTGCCTTAAGAATTCTACTCGTTCAAGAAGATGTTATTAAAGCTCTTAGTCCAGAAATTGTTGAAAATCTGAAGTTAATAATAAAATGGGGGTGTGATGGGAGCTCAGGGCAAAGCGAGTACAAGCAAAAATTTCTTAACACCGAAAGTTCTGATGCGAGTATTTTTCTAACATCGCTTGTTCCGCTACAGCTCGCGCCTTCATCTCACTCTTCAAAGACTTGTGAAACAATTATTTGGAAAAATCAGAGGCCTTCCTCTTCACGGTATTGTAGGCCGATACGTTTACAGTTTAAGTCCGAAACAGCTGAGCTCGCTCGTGCCGAAGAAAAACATATTGCTGATCAAATTAAGGCACTTACTCCATTCAACACAGTTGTTGATGGAAAGAATATTGAAATTTCGTATGAACTGATTCTCTCAATGGTCGACGGTAAAGTTGTGAATGCACTGACAGGTACAGCCTCCACTTTGAGATGTCACATTTGTAATTTAACATCGAAAGATTTTAATAACATTGAGAAAGTGATCTCAAAAGAGGTTGATGTTTCAAAGCTTCGCTACGGAATTTCGTCATTGCATGCCTGGATTCGTTTTTTTGAATATTTTTTACATCTCGGCTACAAGTTGGGTATTAAAAAGTGGCAGGCTCGATCTGTAGAAGAAAAACAAATTGTACAAACGCGCAAGCAAGCAATTCAAAAAGAATTCAAAAATTCGATGGGGTTGAAAGTAGATTGCCCAAAACAAGGATTCGGGAGCTCAAATGATGGCAACACTGCTCGACGATTTTTCTTAGAAAGTACAATCTCTGCCCGAATCCTTGGAGTGGACGAAGAACTCTTGAGCAAATGCCATATAATTTTACAAGTGATAGCAAGCGGGTTTTCGGTCAACGTGGACAAATTTCAAGAATATTGTATTTCCGTGGCAAGGCGAATCGTACATTTGTATCCGTGGTACATGATGCCCACAGCTGTGCACAAAATTCTTATACATGGCTATATGATCATCGAATGGGCCCCATTACCTATTGGCGAATTGTCGGAGGAAGCACAGGAGTCGCGAAATAAGGACATTAAAGCATTTCGCGAACAATTCGCAAGGAAGTTTTCACGCGAAAAAAATTTGCAAGACGTTTTCCAACGTCTTATGGTGTCTTCAGATCCTCTTATCACAAGTCTCGGAAAAAATGTGCAGCCCAAAAAAAGTAAAAAGTTATCCGAAGAAGCGATTAGACTTTTGTTGCCTCCGACTATTGTCAATCGCGAAGTATACGACACTGATGATTCTGGCACTGATACTTTCTCAGATTCAAATGAGGATGTAGTATGAAAATAAATGCTATACAGAAAAACAATAGACGCCTTTTTTGTAGCCATTCCTCTTTTTTATTTGTTGTTATTATTATGATTATTTTTGTTATATGTTTAATGTGAACTACAATGAAAAACAACAAAAGGCTACAATACGGTTTTGTAGCCACAATTTTATTTTTTTAATCTGACTTCAAATTTGAAAACACAGATCCCAGAAACCCACTTATATCAAGTTTCATGCAAATCTGATTACAATTTCGAAAAAGTGTCCGCCATTTTTTGGCCGCCATTTTGTTTTTGTAGAATCAGACCTCGGATTTGGAATCAGCGACCCCAAAAACATATTACTACCAAGTTTAATGCAAATCCAATAAAAATTTTCAAAAAGTGTCCACCATTTTGCAGCCGCCATTTTGTTTTTGTAGAATCAGACTTTAAATTTGGAATCAGCGACCCCAAAAACATATTACTACCAAGTTTAATGCAAATCCAATAAAAATTTTCAAATAGTGTCCGCCATTTTGTTTTTGTAGAATCAGACTTTAAATTTGAAATTAGCGACCTCAAAAACATATTACTACCAAGTCTAATGCAAATCCAATAACAATTTTCAAAAAGTGTCCACCATTTTGCAGCCGCCATTTTGTTTTTGAAAAATCGGACTTAAAATTTGAAATCAGCGACCCTAAAATCCTACATATACCGAGTTTCATGCAAATCTGATAAAGATTTCGAAAAAATGTCCGCCATTTTGCAGCCGCCATTTTGTTTTTGAAAAATTAGACTAAAAATTTGAAATCAGCGACCCCCTTCAAATGTTTACTTTCAGAAAATCAATAAACACGTGTTTTTTGTTTTAGAAATGCAAGATTGTAACCTATCCCGTAGAACATTTCTAATTATATAACCTAAAAATTATTTTGTATTAGAAAAGAGAAAAAATACGAATTTGTTTATTTTTTAAATCAGATTAATTCTCAGGTGCAAGCATTTTAAGAGGTGTAAAATTACGACACTCATTGAACCAAAACAAATCTGATTTCAAGGAATTCCAAAGGCTTACTCCAGAGATTATACCCCTTGGATTATTAGTAAACACGTATTTTTTCTTTTTTCGATAAACTTATTCTTAGAACTCGCTCAAGGCTTGAGGAAGAAAGAATTTACGTTTAAAGAATGTACAATTAACAGAGAAAAAAAAATTTGGAATATTTTTGGTCTACAAGCTGTAATTTTTGCTAGGTGAGAAATTTCAAATATATAAATTCACGATTTGTAGAAAATGTAACCTGAGCATGATGTTTCTCAAGAGTGGAGTTTAACAGAGAGAAAAGCGGCAATGTGTTTCAATACAACGGCCAGTAATTCTGGCGCATTTTCCGGTGCCAAAACTTTATAAGAGCAAAAACTAAAAAAGGCCTAATTAGTTTTGGCTTGCCGACATCATATTCTTGAACTTTCTATTGGAGCAGTAATCACAGTCTTTTTTGGCCCTTCCACAGGACCAAATTTCGGAATCTTTCAACAATTTCAGAAATCTTGGGATTATCTTGCAAATATCCGGCATCAAAGTGTCATGGAAGATGTTGAAATTTCTAGTATTTTGACCAAATTCAAAAATAATTCGATCAAATTCATTCTAATCAACTTTTGCCCATTCATCTTATGCTCGATAGAATGCTCCTGGTGCGAGAATACTAATTATGCTACCTTTATAAGTTTCTTCAGCTAAGAATATAAGAGCGAGTAACAAAAGTTCTCTATAATTATTTGGAGGATGTAGGGCCACCGGAAAAATTTTTTCTTAGGTGTGGAGTTCTGTAATGATAGGAGAATGGAGTCATCCATGCCACTTTGATGTCGGCTTTTGTCAAGCTAGTCTCAAGATTTTTGAAATTGTTGAAGGAGTCCGATATTTGGTCCTGTGGAAGGGTCAAAAAGGATTGTGAATATCGCTCCAACAAAAAGTTCAAAGATATGATGCCTGCAAGCCAAAGCTAATAAAGCTTCTTTAATTTCTGTTCTTATAAAGTTATGGCACCTGAAAATGCGCCAGAATTACTGGTCATTGTATCAAAATACATTACCGTTATTTCTTTCTGTTTAACTCCACTCTTGAAGAACATCATGCACAGGTTATATTTTCCGAAAATCGTAAATTTAGGTATTTGAAAAATTGCACTTCGCAGAATTGTACCATGTGGAAAAAAATTATCCCATGATTTTACTTTTTTCAAGAGAAAAATAATTGTACATGCCTTAAATGTCAATTTTTTTTGTTTCAGTCCTTTAGCGATTTCTAAAAATAAGTTTATCGAAAGAAGAAAAATAATATTTAAAAAGTGGGGAGTATATTTGCGAATACCGAAAACCTGACTCCTTTTCACTTAAACGTACACTTATTATCATGCATTATATCAATATGATTATATATAATCCTATGCTTCATTCCTAGACAGCGATGAAGTAAAATGTATGATAATTTAAGTATGGGAACTAGAGTAACGCAATCAGCAATAATATGAACGTTATTGTTTAAAGCAGGTAAAAACATAAATCGAAAAAAAGCTTCTACACTGAGAGGCCAGAGTTTTCGATTTTTTGTAAATTGAAACACTACTGGCACACTCAGGGCTGGTTTTAGGGTGGGGTAAATGGGACTGTCGCCCAGGGCGCCAAATTTCAGGGAGCGCTTATTTCTGAGGGACGCCTTATGTTTTTGAAGTGACTAAATTTCCGTTGTCACTGAAGCTGTAATTCAAGATTCAAACTATGCGCGTTCTTATCTTTAGTTTACTTACTTTTCACTATAGGCGCCACTGATCATTTTTACTTTCTACATGTGTCACTTCTTCTTAGATTACATACTTTTTATCTATTGAAGTTGAAATTTTTTTTAGTAAAAGATTGGTATGACCTGAAACTCACCACCACTTAGTTATGCTGTGCTTTTTATCGCCTGTAGCCTATTTATGTCACCCAAAACTCGAAATAAAGGTAAAAATTTTGACAAAATATTGCTGACATCTCTAATTTCTCTTCAGGAAAAATTGTTTCAATCGCAATACACTCGTTTCTCCGTAATCTTACCAAGTTTCGTCCATGAATCTCTTCTATATCTAGCAAAATGTGGATAGGATATATTTTTTCGAATCAAATGCATTTATTTTGATTTTTCTAACCTTTAAAATCTGACGTTTCTATTTACGTGAGGCGAATAATGTGTATTTAGTGTTATATTCAGTGAAAGCAGTCTCTATTTGAAAACACCAATCAAATATTTAATTTTCGCTGAAAATTTCTTCTGTATTAGGAATGTTATTGTATATTTTTAATTTGCAGGTTAGAATTTTTAGAAAAGTGCTACACGTCCTCGTTAAATTGAAGTGCACGAGTTTGCTAGATTGTGGAGAAGTATGTCGCTTAATTCGGAAAAAATTAGTTTCAGAAAGTTGAGGTGAAGGGATACGAGTGTACATATAATTACAAAGACTGAAAATGAAGTGATGCTTACTTTTTTTGCAATATAATGTCATCTTCTGACACTTCTACATAAATTTTGTCTCCCAATTTTCCTGACAAGTGATTTGAAGTCATATTTTTTCATAATTTTTTTTACTGGAAAAGTAACAATTTACAGACTTTACGAGTACCTTGGGTTACGCGAGAATAAGCTACAGCCATGAACAAATGTGGCTCGAAAAAACTTTCTGGTGCGGCAAATAGAAAACAAGCCGCTGAAGAGTGTGACATCAAAAAGCAAGCTAACAGTCTCGATAAATTTTTGATTAATGATAAAAAATCGGAACCGTCGCATTCCACAGAGCATCAAGGAGGATCCTCGTTTTCAAATAATCAGACCTTGAATATTACAAAGGAAGATTCGAACCTAGAAGCAGATAGTCAGAAAATCCAAAACGATTATTCGTAAGGGCTTTCAGATTTCGTTGACGGAGCAAAATATGAAGAGGCTATGCCCGAAACTTTGGATTTACTTACTGATGTTGGGATTTTATGCGATGCACCTCGGTGGCCGAAAATTTTACGATCTTAATTCATCGACGCATCCGTTGAGCATGGACCCCTAGAAATCGAGGTCATGCAGTTTCTGCAAGATAGTCAAAAGCGAAATTTTTCTATGAATCTTGCTATGAGAAAATTCAATAATGGCGAAGAAATCAGAAGAAGATGGCTTATTTATTCAAAAAGCGCTGATAATGCTTCTTGTTTTTGTTGCAAACTTTTTTCTACGAGAGCTTCGTCGTCGCTAGCAACAACTGGTTTTCAAGACTGAAAGCATGTTCATGTGCGCCTGCGAGAATATGAAAAATCTGCTGACTATGTCAAAGCATATGTAATATGATTAGAGTGTGAATCCAGATTATCTTTGAATCAAGGAATAGATGCAGAACATCAAAAGTTAATAAATGAAGAAACTCACCATTGGAAGCGCGTTTGGTTTGGTTTGGTAGAGTTATTCGGAAAGTTTGACGACATCGTGCGAGAGCATTCGTGCAGAGTAATCTGTAAATCCAAATTTGATAACCTACTTAAGAAAAGTAACAATCATTGTCTTAATTATCAGTCACAAGATAACG
>JAUMHM010000001.1:16420923-16431161 GCA_032362435.1 Melikaiella ostensackeni | reverse complement strand
TCTCCCCTAGTCCCTGAAAGATATCGGGGAAAAAAAGAAAATTTCTACTTCGACAGATAACAACCTCACCATTCCTTTGGAAGTAAGTACCAATAAATAAAATATAAATTGTGATAATACTGTATGGGAATAGATTACGAATGTAAGTAGGCAACAGAAAGTAGGCTAATAAACGTTTAAAGCGAAAAGTGTGGCGGCTAAAAAAACTCTCTAAAGCAAAAAATGCTTTACAGTTGTCACCAAAGTCGGAAGTAAATAAGCTTATAAAGGGGAACATAAATTGATAAAACTGTTAAGTAGAAACTTATCTTCAGTGAAGTAATTGAAAGTGACTTGAAAGAAAGTATAAGTACTACTAAGCGGAAAAAAAACAAATTTATTATAAAGTATTTTGTGGAAACGTTGTCAAGAGATATAAGATATTGGAACCTTTGAAATCGTCTTTGAGCTTAAAACAACTGTGTAAGTTTCATAATGAAAAATGTAACAAGGAGAAAATTAACGTGAATTCTGGATTCAAAAATGTTGTGATGACAGAAGAAATTTTTATGTTCGCGATGATTTCAGTACTTGCCGTCCGGGTAAGAAAGATCGCATTACGAGAGGTAAAATTAAAATGCAAAAAAGGTATCTCCTAGACAGCTTGACGGCTCTGCATGCTAAATTTTTAGGTAGTAGTAGTACTAAAGTAAGTTATGCTGCATTTTGTAAACTGCGTCTTTTTTGGGTAGTGTCTCCAACTGTGACTGCAAGAGAAACATGTTTATGTATGCCCCATGAAAATGAGAAACTATTGACTCAGTCTATGAACTATGCTAAGGTTATAAAAGAATCGAACATAAATCAAGTACTAAATGCAGTACGTTGTAGCTGCTTCAATGTGGCTTGTTTATTGTGAATATGTGAACAGTGTAAAACTCGAAAAATCTCATATCTTCCACACGAAAATAATAAAATTATTTATTGAAAGCAGTGGGTCACTGAAAAAGATGAGCGAATCAGTGGAAATACTATTTATACAACAAATTTCAGGTGTAATGAAATCGTTAGAATTTTTAATTTTTTTGACACGTTAGCAGGGGTGCTGACTGACCCTATCCCGGCACCTGACGTGCTCACTGTGGGTTGTTAATGTACAACCCAAATGCAACCAAATCTAAAAAAAACTATAAGGACTGAAAGTGCTTGAGAGATTATTCACCAGCTCCCGGACTAATACTTGCCCCATGTTTCCTCTACCCATTCATATACTCTGCATTTTCTCTTCTCATCCTTCTCCCAATATATTACTTCTTTTACTTCATTTCTCAGTCTCCATCTAGCTATTCTTGTCCGTCTCTTTTCCCCTCACCCTCTTTCCAGATATTTTGGCTAACTCCCCTCCTTTTCCCTTCCTTAGTTTCTCTTCGAATTTCAACGCCCCCCTTCCCGCCCTTGTTCTTAATTTATCCCATTAAGCCTCTTCTCTCACCATATGACCTGGAGTTCTCAAGTCTATCCCTAATGTCCATCTAATATATCTATCTTGCAACTTCTCTAACTCCTTTCTCTTCTTTCATACCCTTATATCTGCCTCATAGCCTAATACCGTCCATGCCAGCGTATCAAACAACCTGAGTCGGCTATTCCAATCTTTTTTTAAACTTCTTATTCCTATTCACCATATCCGTTTCATTACCCTTGCCGCTTTCTTAATCCCTTCCCTAATATACGCTCCATGTTCCCTGTTCGCTTGCACGAGAAAAACAAGATATTTAAATACCTTTACCTCCTCTAACTTTCGACTTTTCCATCTCGCTCTCCATTTTTTCTTTCTATCTCCCCACTTTCTAAACCTCATCACCTTCGTTTCATCCGTATTGAGCCTCAGTTTTCTCCTATCCAAGTATTTTTCTAACCCCGTCATTAAACCGGCGATTCCTTCCTTATTTTCAGCCGACAACACTATATCATCCGCAATTGCCAGAGTGTATATTTTTTCTTCCCCTAGCCTTACTCCTCCCCATCCTTTTCTACTTATCTCCTCTTCCAGATCTGAAATTAATATATTAAATAGGAGCGGGCTTAGGTGACAACCCTGCCTTACACCTCTAGCCAACCAAAAACTATCTCTTATCGATTTTAATGAAAGTTGGTGAAATTTTAGTGCTGCTGCATGGGAAATATTTTTTGGCCCAAGAATTTTCGAATATTTCAAAAATTCTTATAGTTACACCAGTTTGAAATTCAAAGTCAACTTTTTAAAAATTGTAATACTTTCGACACTTTTTTCCGGATTCTAATGAAACTTATAAGCATTTTGCAAAACAAAGTGCTCTAATATGAATATATATGCGAACGATGTTTGTTATCGAATTCTCGGCTCCAGCCGACATTAACATCACAGTCAAGGAGAAGGAAAAGGGAGAGACCTTAAATATAGCATGGAGACACAGCACAAGCTTTTTCACTAACACTAGTACACACTACTAACACACCTTTGCAAAGACCTCACAGACTTGGTTCATTCGGTCAGACAGTCTGCTCTTGAAAATTTAAAGGGACACTCTGAGGTGATCTCCGATATAGAAAACTTATAACGCAGGCAGCGTGAAAAGAACAGCCCTAAAACGGCCCTTGGCTGTGCTGTTTCAGTGCCGTTTGAACGGCGGGGTCGTGGGGCGAGAGACGGTGTTTAACCAAGCGTGAAACACCAGCAGCGTATAGATAAAGGCGCAGTGCGCGAGTACTGACGTTCGTACTCACGTTCGGAGATTGCGTAATATTAGGAAACGATTCACAGGTCCCTGACTGTTTACGTTTCGAAGGTACTGCTTTAGTCTCGAGGCAAGTGCGATGCAACTGCCGAAACTGTCCTTATATTGGAGTTTGAGTGTATATGGCTATAAGCAGTGAAGCGTGTGATGTTTTGTTCTGCGAATTACAATGTTTGTGAATTTTTTATGTATTCTCGTTTGAGATGAAAATATTTTGAATATTTTAAACATTTAAATATCGTTGAAATGTTCATAATTTGTACCTAATAAAAAGAAACTAATTGTGGCGAATTGGGAAGAGTACGCTAAGAGCTCTCGTGAATCTCGCTTCACGACAATCACGAATTGGAGCAGTTTGTGAATTCGTGTAAATTCGTAAAAAGTAATATAATCTTCAAATATCATATTCGCCCGAATTCAGCGAAAAATTTTCAGGGGGACCAATTCGTGTGTATTCATCAGCACAAATTAATTTCAGTGCAGGCCAATTCAGTTTAATTCGCTCGGTTTGAAGACAAACTTCAATTCGCCGAAGTTCATCTGCGCGAATGCAGTTAATGACTACCCTGTCAGAAGGCTGGCATTAAAATGTATTAAAAATTTTCAATTTCTAACAATGCCTTTTCTGTTCTCCTTTTTTAATCTTCATTAGGCAGCGAAAATATTAAGATTTCAATCCCTTTCAAAGCCGATCGAAGCTACCAAACGTAACTTCAAATGAATTAAAAACATAATTTTTCGTTTCACGCATTAGAATGCGCTTCAAATGCATGAAATTTGCAAAATCTAGTAGGATTGTACACAACAATACATCTTTTTACTGTCAAATATTCGATTTATTCAAATATTATCAATTACAAAAATATAAAATCATGATAAAAAATTTCAAAAATTAGTTTTCACGATAGCTATCCGTGTAAAAATTAATCCTGACAATGTAAAATTACCAATACTGTGTTTTGAAAAGCTTTTTACCTCATTATTTTTCGAAAAACAGTAAATAAAGGTAGCGAAATGTGCTAAATTGAAGGGGATTAAAATTTGTCTATTTCACGGTTGCTTTGAGATATCCAAAAGTATTCAGAAAAATATTGTCGCCGCTGGGTACAGAAAATGATTCAATTTAAGAAATATTTTCTAATGCTATAGAGATTAAAACGCGAGGACAAAAAGGAGATCCAAAAAAAATTTTTATTTTTCACGTTACCATTGAATGCAGGAAATTTTCCAATACTTTTTAATGCAAGCCTTCTCACAGGGTAGTTAATTCAATCGAATTCGTAAGGTATAACCAAAGCGCTAGCCATAAAGGTTTCGTTATAAATATCTGTCAAAGAGTTCCGTAGCTCAGTGGTCGCCCTCTGGACTCATACACTTGGGATCGCTCGTTCGAGTCTTCAGACATGCTCTTTTTATTGATTTTGTCGAAATAATCTTGGCAGCGAATTAGGGCGAATTGACACGCATTTCATTCACGCAGGCTCAATTTGTTTCGACGAATCAGAAAGCAAGATTCGGGCAAATGCAAAAATGTTAATTCGCCGCAGTTCGTCGCAATTAGTCTTTTTTTACTGGGTGGGTTGCAGGAGGCTTACGAAGATTATTCTCAAAAAGTTTTGGTTCCTTGTATTCTTTTATAGACATGCAAGTAAAATATAAAATATCAGAAAATAAAGCACTTTCAATTTCTTCCAAATGTACACCTGTGCTTATTGTATAAAATCCATCGTTATATCTTTCCAAAAAATTTTTGACACAGGAGCAATTCAAATAAAACATTTTAACGAGAAAATAGAAAAGGTTTTTCAATTAAAGTAGGTTCTTCCTTTTCTCTACAAATTGTTCATTACAAATCATTCTCACGCGGAAAATTTGTGTGTCAAGAAGGGTTCTTATATTTTGTTCTTGATATTCTGAAAAAAAATATATTTTCTGATTTTGCATATAAATGCAGTTATATTTTACATTTAACTTCCTTCCATTTTGACGTAAAATAATATTTTTCTTTCCATACACAAATTTATTTCTCTTATATGCTTACTTAATTGAACTTTATGATCAGCCTTAATTTACTTTTGTTTTGTTTATTCTCTGAATCACTTACACATTACATTCATTTTTCGAAAATACCGCTAAATGAGGATAAAGATTGTGAGGTTATGTTGCACATCAGAGTACATATTTCAAATATTATATCTAGAAAACATGTTTAGCTTCAACTTTTAGTTACAATTAGGGTTTACGGGTCCTGCAAAACCATAAAAAAAATTTATTTCAACAAATTTCCATTAACATTTGTCTAGAAATATGACTTTGTCCAATCTATCCAAAATTTACCATGGTGTCGCACAATGTCGGTCGTGTCGGTCACATGTCGGTCAGGCTCTTGTCACTACCAATCTCTATGTATAGAAGGTATATGATGAGTTCAGGTCATCCTGTATATACATTTAATTTAAATTTCCTTCGATTTTCAGCAATTGAAAATTCAACTGTTTCAAATTCAATTATCTTTAATTTTCAGTAGTTGAATTTTCAACAGTTAAAAATTCAAGAAAAAGCGAATTTTATATTAAAAACCAGTGGAAAAAATATTACATTTAAATAATTTCACATGAAAAAGTCGATTTTTTTAGTTGAATTTCGTCTTTTTGGATACAAGTTAGACTGTTTTGTTGAAAATTCATCTTTAAGGGTTGAAAACTGGATCATTTTGGTAGAAAATTGAAATATATGATTGGAAATTAACGTTTTTGATGAAAAATCATATTTTTAGGTTTAAAATTTCACCTGCCTTGTAAAAAATTCGTCTTTTCGGCTTGAAACTTCAGCAATTTGACTGAAATTGCTTTTCTTTCTTGACTGAAAAATTTCCTTTGTTAAAGTTCGTCTTTTTGGTCTGAAACTTCATCTCTTTCGGTAGAAATTTCTTATAATCATCTTTTTTTGGTTAAAAATTCAACTGTTGGGTTGTAAAATTAATCTGCTTTGGTTAAGGATTCAACTTTTTTGCTGGAAATTCGTCTTTTTGGATGAATTCAACTACTTGGTTGAAAGTTAAACCACTTTGTTAAAAATTTATTTTTTTTATTAAAGATTCATCCTTTTAGTTAAAAATTCATCTCTTTGGTTGAAAATTGAACTACTTCCTCGAAAATTTGTTTTTTTTTTGGGTTGAAAATTTAACAAGTTGATTGAAAGTTAAACTACTTTGTTAAAAATTAATTTTTTTTTGTTGAAGATTCATCATTTTAGTGAAAAATTCATCTCTTTGGTTGAAAATTCGTCTCCTTGGTTTGAAAATTCATCTCTTCTAGTACATATTCTTTTGTGTAAAAAATACAACTATTTGGTTGGAAATCAATCTGTTTTGGTTGAGAATTCAACTATTTTGTTAAAAATTCGTCTTTTTTGGTTGCGTTCAACTGTTTTTGATTTAAAATCAAAATATTTTTTAGTTGAATTATCAAC
This sequence comes from Melikaiella ostensackeni, assembly GCA_032362435.1. NCBI lineage: Eukaryota > Metazoa > Arthropoda > Insecta > Hymenoptera > Cynipidae > Melikaiella > Melikaiella ostensackeni. The sequence continues at coordinate 16,424,934 of JAUMHM010000001.1, read as the reverse complement.
TATTACATTTTTTGTTGAGAATTCAGCTTTTTTGGTTGAAAATTAAGAAAGTTGAACTACTTCGTTAAGAAATCTTCTTTTTTTTGTAGAAGATTCATCTTTTTAATTGAAAATTTATCTTTCGGGTTGAAAATTCAACTATTTTGTTGGCAATTCGTCTCTTTTGGTTGAAAATTTAACTACTTGATTGAAAGTTAAACTACTTTGTTAAAAATTCATTTTTTGTGGTAGAAATTTCTTCTAATATTCTTTTTTTGGTTAAAAGTTCAACTGTTTGGTTGAAGATTAATCTGTTTTGGTAGAGGATGTATTAGCTGCATAAATTTGTAGATTAATATTAGTAATAGTTTTTAAACATATCTGTACAATGTTAAGACAATTCGGGGAGGTCAAAGACAAAGAAACAATAACTTAGACCGTGACCAGCTCTATTGTAACACATAGCAAAACATCTGCACATAAAGAGCGCGATACTGACACGACAAAGGTTAAGCTTGTACTGAAGTAGGTTGTGGGACTCATAGGAGAACCAAAAAGTAGTGGCAGGCTTCTGCTACTTTGCGCAAGCGCATATAAATGGAACTTGACTCGAATAGTTTAAAAAATATTAAATGTCAATTCTAACACTTCCCCTCGAGTCAAGTAGTGCCTTAAACAAATCATGTTAATACAGAGTCAAAAGAATTACATGTTTAACTTTCGTAGTCCGGCCGAAGTCATACAATACTCATGTTTAATTCGAAGAAGTCCTTTGGTGAGAAAATCAGCCACTTGATCTTCACTTGAAGCGTGTTTCACTGAGAATAGGTTTTTACTTAACACATCCCTAATAAAGTGGTATCGAATGTCTATGTGTTTCGATCTCGCGTGAAATGTTGGATTTTCCGCCAAAGCACGTCAGCTCCTGTTGTCACAAAAGATAGTGAGATCACCGTAGCTGCCAAGACCGAGTTCTTGAACATGTCGTTGAAGATATATGGCCTCCTTGACAGATTCGGCCATGGCCATGTATTCGGCCTCTGTCGTAGACAATGCAACTGTCCTCTACTTTATTGAATCCCATGAATTAGGTCATCTTTCGAGTAGGAACATGTATCCTGATTGAGACTTGCCATCCTCAATGCAGCCTCTCCAATCTGCGTCTACAAATCCTTAGGTCGGTCCTGATTTCATTTTATAGACGAGTCCTATGTCGGTGGTTCCCTTCAGATAACGCAACACGCGTTTTGCCGCCTTCTAGTGTTCTGTTCCGTAGCAGTTGTTAAACTGTCCTAATCTGCTAACTGAATAGGCGATGTCAGAGCGAGTTGTCACTGACAAATAAGTGAGGGCTCCGACGAGCTCACGGTATGGGAGCTCGAGTTCATCTTCGCTGGTATTTTAATTTTTCTTGAGTTTTGTCCCTGGGTCGACTATAGTAGAGTGGCAACGGGTTTGCAGTCAGTCATTTCGAACCTCTGCAGAAGTTCCTGTATATATCCTTGCTGACCTATTGAAACTTCACCATCAGTTTGTTTAAACTCCACTCCCAGGCAGTAGTTTGCTCGGACTAAATCCTTGACTTCAAAATCAGCAGACAGTTTTCTTATTAATTCATCGATTGCCCTTTCATCTCGGGATGCGACGAGGATGTCATCTACATATACAGCAATCATGATTATGTCTTCCCCTGCTCTAGTTTGAAAGAGACATGGATCCGATTTCGTTGTGGTGACACCGATTCGTCTGAGAACTTTGTCTAGCTTAGTGTACCAAGTTCTGCCTGCTTGTCTAAGTCCATAGATGACTTCCTGAGGAGGCACACTTTATTACCTTTTTTTAAAATCGTGGAGCATTTTCTTCGCCTTATTTCCAATTTCATTGTTTCTGTCTTGATCGATGACATTTTGCAAGAACTCTTCGAAGAATTTAGGAGCCCCAATAATTACTTCCTGCTCCAAGTCTCCATTAAGATAGGCGGATGCTATATCAAATTGCCTAATCACCAAGTTCTTTTGGGCTGCAAGTGATGCCATTAAACGAATTGTACTGATTCGAGTAACCGGAGCAAAGGTTTCATTAAAATGTATACCTGGCTGTTGACTGAACCTTTGAGCTATCAGGCGGGCCTTCCTCCTCTCGATTGTACCATCCGGATTTCGCTTGTTCCGGAGTCATGTGACTGCCGATGACCTTCCCTTGGCTCGGACGATCTATCAAAGTCCATGTCTCATTTTTGATGATGGACTTCATCTCAGCTGCAATAGCGTTACGCCATTCCTGAACGTTTGATCCTGTCATCGCTTTCTTCATCGGTATTTCAAACATGAAGATGTACTCTTCATCTCCAATCAATTCGTCTTCTTCTAAAACTGGAGGTAAATTCCTTTCCTGTAGAGTACTGTTCCATAATCCTGTTCTTGTACCGATTCGAGGGTTCTTGTTTTCCAAAACAGTCTTGGATCGGCTCCCTTTTGGTCGTCCTGGTTTTCTTCTTGTTTCAGTTATGGGTACCTCTTCTGTTGGAATATTTTCGACTTCATTGGCGATTTTGTTTTCGTTGTCGAGTGGGTTACGTTCACCTTCCGGTCCTGGCTGTGTAATTTCCTGATGATCGAAACCTTGGAAGTCTTCTTCTTCACCATCCTCGTTCTGCTTAAATTCTTCTTCTTCTGGTGACGAAATGTATTCAATGTTAATAAAACGACGACTTTCCTCTGGTTTGCGATCTAGGGGTGAAAAATTTATTTGAGTTTCAGCCGCTGTCTTCGGATGAGAACTCAAATCTTCCGTGAATTCTACGTCACGACTTATAATCGCTTTTCTCTTCTTATTCGACCAGATCCGGTACGCCTTGGATTCATCGGCATACCCTAAGAAGATTTCTTCTTGACCCCGTTGATCTGATTTCCATTTTTCAGGATCCCTGTCCAGATAGTGAACTTTGCTGCCAAACACTCTCAGATTTAAGACATCTGGTACTTCCCCTTCCCATAATTCGTAAGGCGTTTTTCCGTTCAGGCTTTTAGTTGGTAATCAATTTCGTAAATAATTAGCCGTGTTGATTGCTTCGGCCCAAAACGAATTAGGGAGATTGGCTTCTGTCAAAAGACATCTGGCAGTGTCTAGAAGGGTCCCGTTTCTTCTCTCTGCACATAAAGAGCGCGATACCGACACGACAAAGGTTGAACTTGTACTGAAATAGGTTGTGGGACTCATAGGAGAACCAAAGAGTGGTGGCAAGCTTCTGCTACTTTCCGCAAGCGCATATAAATGGAACTTGACTTGAATAGTTTAAAACATAATAAATGTCAATTCTAACATACAATATAAATCTTATTTTTTAATTTGATATTTTTATTTAGCACTTCACTTTAATTTTAATAAATGCTTTGCCCTTTTTTTCTAGAAAATATTTCTCTCGCCTGAAACTCTGACTTTGCCTGCAAATTTGAAAATCCCTGGAGAATTTGATAGATTTATTTATAAATTGCATGACATTGTTTATAGCTTTTGGAAATTTGAATACCATTTTGACTGATATTGATAGACCTACTTTTAGTTTTGTGATAACATTGGAACTTTGTGTCTACTTTAAGGAAATTTTTCTAATTTTTTTAAAAATTTGTTCATAGGGTACTCATACGGATCTTGTGGTGCAAATTGTTTTGATAGCAGAATCAATGAGACTTCAGGCAATGATGGCAACATATGGAATTCAAACTCAAACTCCACACGAAGTGGAACCGGTTCAAATTTTATCTTCTTCTCAATTGGTTAAAGTTTATCAAAAACTGGGTATTAATTCTAAAATGAATCTGCAAGGACGTCCGGCTCGTCCAATTGGATCACTTGGAACGAGCAAAGTAAATATTTATTAATGTAATATAGGTGAAACGTGCCCACAGTGTATAATACAGGGTTCGATTGAAAAGTAATGAGCCTTATTTTTTTAAAGCAGTTTTATTAAACCTTTTAGCTTATACAACTAATATTCTTCAAAATAGGACCCTTGAGCGTCAATACACCGCT
>JAUMHM010000001.1:16406455-16420823 GCA_032362435.1 Melikaiella ostensackeni | reverse complement strand
ATTACGAAAAAGGTTTAGACCTAAATTCAATATTGGATTTTCTGTTCAATTTATTGAAAGAAAAGTGACTAAAAAGTGATCTGAGAAACAAAAGTGACTACTGAATTCAGGTTCATACCAATTTCTGAATTTTATTGGATTATTATTTAAATTCCTCCGAATTCAAAAGAATTGAAAGCAATTCAAAAGTATGAAGAGTCCCGTTGGCTCAGGTGATTGCGCGTCAGGCTTCCGAGCAGGACTGGGGTTCGATTTTTGTGCTGGTACCGATCAAAATTTTTCTATATACTTCTACCAGGGCTTTGGTGGTTCAAAACCCACCTTAAACTATAGGTTTCCTCAAAAGAAGTTGGTGACATCCCAGGTAAAAGGCTTCATGTCGAGGGGACTATGCTTGGGAGTCACTAGTCGATTTTGAGAGACTCGGAAAAGAGTTAGCGATCACCTTGCGAGAAAGGCTCAATATGGAGGGGACTATTGTTCGGTGGTCGCTGGTCTATTCCGAGAATAAACACACACACATACACTTGCATTACACACTAGGACAGTGCGCCGAATGTGGGCATCTAACTGATGACCTCAGAAAGGATTGCTCCGTCTCATAATAACGGTTTAGTTTTTCACAATTTTAATAGGTTTTTATAGAAAATTTTGAATTTCTACAAAAAAATAAGGAAAATTTACTATTTGCAAAATTTTGTGAAAGTTCGGCATAGAAAACTACAAATTTTTATGAAAACTCAAGATTTTTAATGAATAATTATGAAGTTTTGTGATTTTGTATCAAAAATAAAGATAAAAAAAATTATGAAAATCTACAAAAACAAAACGCAATAATAATTTTTAATAGGTTTTATAGAAAATTAAGAACTTCTACCAAAAATAAAGAAAATTTGCTTTTCAATAATTATTGAATTCTAAACGATTCTCGCTATTATTATAATAAAATTTTTAAAAATTCCGGTAATATAATCATATTATTATTAGAAAAAAAATCAACCAAGTAGATCAAGTTTCAAACTGAAAATATAAGTTTTCAACAAAGAAGTTAATTTCCAACCAAATAGTTCAATTTTCTACCAAAATAGTTGAATTTTCAACAAAATAATCAAATTCTTAACCAAATAAGATTTTTAACCAAAAGAGATAAATTTTCAAACTACAAGAACGAAATTCAACCACAATTATGAATCTTTAACCAAAAAACTGAATTTTTAACTGTTCATAATTCATGAAAAAAACGGCAAACCGTTTTTGCAAAAATCGAATTTTTCAAAATTTTTATTTTATGGATATTAATGTTTATTTATTAATTCTTATGTGAAATTATGTAAATATAACGTTGTTAACACTTGTTATTAATATAAAATTCGCTTTTTTCTTGAATTTTCGACTTTTAAAAATTCAACTATTGAAAATTAAAGAAAATTGAAAATAGAATTTTAAACAGTTAAATTTTCAATTGTTGAAAATCGAAGAAAATTTAAAATAGAATTTTCAGCAGTTGAATTTTGCATTTTCTTTTATTTTCAACTGTTGAAAAATCATCTGTTGAAAATTCAATTTTCTTCAATTTGCTACACTTGAATTTTATATTAAAAATGTTACATTTACATAATTCTAGACGAGAATTTAATAAATAAATATCCATAAACATTTTTTTTAATCCGATTTTTCCGATAGCGGATAGCCATTAACAAATAATTTTTTGGCAAATTAATAGTCATCCAATGAATCTCAGTAGGTAATTTATGAGATTAAAAAAAATCCCAACTCTGATGATCTCCTTGCAAGGAGAGAGGAATGATCTAGAATTTGCGCAAGCTTTTGTTCCAAAAATTTGTGTTCAACATAGAAAATCTGAAAGTATAGAAAAATTGAACTGGGTATTAAATAATATTTTTAACGAAAATAGTTTTTTTATTAACTTTATGCACTCGAATATATATACTACGCCTTCTCATTTTAAGATTTTTCAAGAAACCCATCGACTGATCTATTTTGATTGAGTTCTTTCTTTCTATTAGGTTGAGTAGTTTCCATAGGCAAAACATCCTTAGGCATCACATTACTGAAAAAAGTAGCAAAAACGTAGCCTTGTCTGAAAAAAAAGTATCAAAAAAATGAACAAGTGTAGAACCTCGAAACATGTACCCTGAATTCTTTTGAATTTACTCTGAATTCTTTTAAATTCAACTTGAATTGCTTTGAATTATGAACTTATCCTGAATGTGTTGAAATTCACCTGGAACTGTTAATAATAGAACATTTTGATTTATTTTTCAATTCATCTGAATTATTTTCAGTTTACCCTAAATTCTGTTGAATTTACTCTGAATTCTTATCAATTGAATATTTTGGAATTCTTAAATGTTTTTCAATTCATTTGAATTCTTTTCATCTGGAAACATTGATGGGTCTAACAAGATCAGCGCTGCGCATCGTGGAGCTCTGGTGAGACAGCTAGGGCCTCCCGGTAAATATGAAAAAGACTAGCTTGGTAATTTTTACGAGAAAGTATAAAGTGCCGAAAGTCGACGCTCCTACATTCCGTGGTAGGAGGCTGATGATCTCAGAGTCGGTTAAATATCTGGGAGTAATCCTGGATAGTAACCTGAAGTGGGCGAAGCACCTGGAGAAGCAATGCAGAAGATTCGTCACGGAATTTTGGATGTGCAGAAGAGCTTTTGGTCTGACATGGGGTCTAGGGCCTAAAATGATTGCTTGACTCTACTCTGCTGTCCTTAAACCAAGGCTTTTATACGCCGCCGTGGTCTGGTGGCGATGGGTGAAACTCAAAACGATACAGGATAGACTGCGACGATTACAAACGCTAGCGTTCAGGGGAATGGCGGGAGAAATAAGGACAACGCCCACGGTGGCGATAGGCTACATGCTTTACGAAGAGCCCCTACACGTTGCGATAACCGCCGGGGCGACTCGTGCAATGGGCCGCCTGGCAAGAGCAGGCAGGTGGACTTGGGGGACTAAACCTGAATTCTTTTGAACTGAACTTGAATTGTTTTAAATTCACTCTAAATTCTTATGAATTCATCTTGAATTCGTAAAAAATTCACCTCGAATTCTTTAAAATAAAAAAACCTTTTTTTAAATAAATTAAGCTGTTGCAGCCCTAAGAATTATAAAACATTTATATATTTTTTTAATTTGTCACTCACCAGCCTTTGCGAATAATTTATTCAAAACATATTCGTCATCTTCAGTTGCAACCGACTCTTGTTCTTTCGAAAATCCGAGTCTTCTTCCAATTAAACAAGGAACTTTTTCTCCCTCAAAAATCGCTGAAACTTCCTCATGAGATTTTCTTTTCCTTTTTTTTCGTTTACGATTGCGCCTCTCTTCTTTATTTTCATTTTGTTTTTTGCTTTCCACATTCGATTTTTTAGAACACTTTTCCTGATTTTCGAAATTCGATTCGGGATTTGAATCACTTTCTCGAATTTCGCCTTCCTCTTCGCTAGATCGTGAAATTGAACTTTTACTAGCTGATTTTTCAATCTCGAGCTCATCTTTTTTTAATGAAAATCCTGGTTGGTTCAGAGATTCCGAATTATTTGTACTTTTTTTTATCAGAGGTGGATTTTCAAAATCAGAATTTGAATCTAAAATGTTTTCCTGGATAGAAATTGGGATTTTCTCTGGAGTTTGAGTCAAATTATCATTTAAAAGACTGGTTTTATCTAGATTTGTCAATGTTTGATCCTGATTTTCTATCAAAATTTGAGCTGGAGATTCTATCAAAGTTTCATGAGTCATCACATTTTTTTCTTCAACTTCTTGAGTCTGCTTTTTAAATTCCTTTTGTGATTCACTCCTGCTTCTCGCCTTATCATTTTCTACTTTTTGTACTACTTTTTTGCTGAGAGCAGAAGCTAATTTCCTCATTTCTTCAATTTTGCTGGATGAAAAACTCGCTTCAGGTTTTTTTGTTTTTTCTTTGTTTGTAGGTGTTAGTTTATATCGTTTAAATAATTGATCGGATTCTGCTTCTCCATCAAAAGGTTCGTTGAGATTGAAAAGTTCGGTAAGGTCAGAAGTGTGAAAAAGTCTCCTTTGGCGAGGATCTTCCAAAACTTTATTCGAGAGGAGCAGTTTGAAAATTTGCCTGTGATAAATCTATAAAATAATGTTATTATTATAACACATATTTTATCAAATTAAAAAAATGACAATATACTAATTATAAGTTATGTTTGCCACTATAAATTATGAATTTTCTGGACTTTTGTAAATCACAATTTCTAAACGAAGAATTATATTAAAAATAATACTAAACTTGAAAAGATTTCAAACAACTTAAAAAAGTTTTCGTAAGATTCCTAGAACAATTTTAAATGATTTCAGTTTTATTTAAAAATATTACTTCTTGAGTTTTAAAGATTTCAAAAAATGCCATTCAAGAATTTGGAAGATTTTAAGTCAATTTTTTAAATTTTGCAGGTTTTTAAACAAATTTAGGGAAACTTTGAATTATTTCAAAAGATGTAAGATAAGAAGAAAGGACGTGGTGGTGGAGGAAACAAAGGGGGCGAAACAATAGTGAGAAAAATAAATGTAGGAAAAGTGGTTGTGGCTACTGTATGCATGTACAGGAGAAGAGGAGAAGAGGCAGGATGGAGGATGATAAGGAGGAAAAAAGGAGGTCTTTGTAAGAAACTCGAAACATAGGGAAACGGATCGGAAGGGCAGGAGGCTTCTGGACTTGTTAGGAGAGCGAGATGCTTTATTTGTAACGGCAATACCAAGGAGATGAAGAAGGGAAGGAACGAGTGGGGAAAAGGAAATTGGCAGTTGGGGGAAGATAAGTTACGAGAAGTTTGAGAAAAAATGGAAAACGAGGGGGTAGGGAGTATGGAAGAGGAAGGAGTAGACACGCTGCTAGAAAATCTTAAAAGTGATTGATAAGGTAAGGGAGGAGATGAGACCGAAAGGAGATAATAAGGTGGGAACGAGAGTATGGTGGAACGATGAATGCAGGAAATGTAAAGACAAGATGAAGGTGAAGAAAGAAAGGCGGCAGCAAGGGACGAGAACAGCAGAAACGAGATTAGTGGGGAAGCGGTGGATTGCAAGGCAAGGCGGGAAAATATTGCAGGTTAGAGAAAGAGATTGGAATGTGCGAGTAAAGTAATAGGACAAGTGTTAGGTATAAGAAAGAGAAGCTTCTAGGACGATTGGAGGATGAGAGAGTGGATGTTCGACGTGTTAGTGTAGTCAGTGTTAAGAGGAAAGAAATAGGACAAGAGAAAATGGTGGTCAGGCAATTGAAGAGATACTGGAATTTTGAAGAGAAACTCAGAAGGGGGAAAAAAAGCAAGATTGCATAAGCGCGTGCAATGGGAGGAAATGGGAAATGGGAGGAAGAGAGATACGAAATGAGGTTTGAACGTGGTATGCAAGTGAGGGGTAGAGAATGGCAGGGAATAGAGGAAGAGATGACAGCAAGGCAAGAAGAGGAAAGATGGGAAAAAATCGCGGAATGAAGGTACAACAGCTGGTACAGGATGGTTTAAAGGGAGGGGCAGCCGGAATACCTGAAAAACATAAAAAATTAGAGAAAATGCAATATAGTGTCCAGATTCAGAATGAGAGAGGGTGTAAGAGTAAATAGGTATTGCACGAATCAAGAGGAGAATCTGTATAGAGTATATAACTATGAGCAGGAATTATGGTTAGAATCATGGTGTTAGAGAAGTGTACAGGTGACGAAGGGGAGAGTATGGAAGAGAGTTTAGTGGATTTTGAATGGGAATGGCAAGGGTGAGGAATGGATGCAGAAGCTGGACGAGTTGAGAGAGAGAGTGAGAGAGCTGGTTGCACGGGGTAGGGTAAACCCAAATAATGAAATAATTGAAATTTTAAAGGGTTTGAGTATAAAATAGTATTAACATGAAAATTCTTGGTATAATTGAAATTTTTTTTCAGTTTTAAATAAAGTTAGAATTCTTTTAATTTTCAACGTTCCGTAGTAGAAATAATTTCATTTGTTATGTTTCCCATTTAAAATTACTTAATTTTTTACGATTTTTCAGAACAATTCAATTTCAAAGGTTTATAATTAAAGAATTTTCCATTCTGAACGGTGAAAATGACGGTGAATTTTTTTTACCTTAGAAAAATTGGTCTAATCAATTATAATGTTAAATAATAATTTTTTAACATGCAATAACAATTACTCTTTTTTCTTTTTTGAATTTCAAACACTTTCAATTCAAGATTATTTATGATTATGTAATTATTGTTTCAAAATCTGTTCAAACTCTTAATATTTAAAATTTTCTTTAATAATGAATTTTTAAAATGTTTACATTTTCAATGCTAGGGAAGAAATCCGGGGACAGTAATTTAATATTTTAAATAGGTAATCATATAAAAACCTTTTCTTCAATCGTTCCTGCAGTTATTAATCTATAAATCGTCACTCTTTTATCTTGACCGATTCTCCAAGCTCTTTCTCTCGCTTGTGCATCTGTCGCTGGATTCCAATCAGGATCATAAATTACAACTCTGTCAGCTCCTGTTAAATTTACTCCTAGACCTCCAACTCTTGTCGTCAAGAGAAAAACAAAATAAGACGTATCCTGTAAAATTCAAATTAAAATGGAACTTAGGTTTAGTCAAAATATGTCAAGGCAAGATTAAAAGTGATTTAATTCACTTTTAAATTAGGGATTTAAAAAAACCACTTACAGTGTTAAATTTATGAATTGTTTGTTGTCTCTGAGTCATTGGAGTTGTGCCGTCCAATCTTAGATACGTATATTCTTCAGATTGAAGCAAAGCTTCGAGAACGTGCATCATCTGAAAATTTGCAGGTATATTTATAAATAATTTATTCTGTGTGATTTTGAAATGAATTCGAAACATACCTGTCTACTTTGAGTAAAAAGTAGAACTCTGTGCCCCTGTTTCTTCCAGATTTTCAGCAAAGATCGAACGACTATCATTTTTCCAGCTCGTTTCCAATAACCAAACTTTTCCATTAAATCGTCCGTCAATTCTAAATCATCATCTTCTTCCGAATCCTTATAAAAACTTTCAATTAATTTCTATTCTTTTAAACATTATTAAAATTTACCAAGATTCGCCGTAGTGAATCGTCAAGTAAACAAAAAACTGTGAATATATTTTGTCGAACTATCTATGCATTTAGCCCCTTTGGTGTATATCGCTGTCAATATTTAACAGATTTGCATCGACAGTTGAGTGGCTTTCGACTCCCAAAAGAGCCCCTAAGCCAAGGCGTGAACTACCGTGTCGAGAGCTGAGTGTTACCTGGGTTTGGTGACTTAAACGGTGCCCTGGAATACCGGGCGACTCCCAGTGTAAAAACCTTAACTCTACAAGCGGGGCTCTGTAGAGCTGGATTAATAAACAAACAAAACAAACGGAAAAGGGTCTTCAATGACTCCCTCCAAGAATACAACTTCTCCTCAGAAGATGGTCATAAGCGTAGAAGACAATTTAGCTCCTTCGGTACAACATAGTGCTATTGGGGGCCCCAGCAAGACGAGTGGTAGGGTAGACGATGAGACTTTAGTTAGCGGAGAAAAACACAGAAGATGTACAGCGGTTCGACCAGAAAGAGATATAACCGCCAGCAAGCACTATTGCCAGCCGAAGTTCTTCTTGGACGGAGGATCCCCAAACGGCCAAGTTCCGACGACAGCACACCAAAACAAGACAGGGAGATCAAGAGGGATAGAAGAGTTGCTTACCCAGGTGACTCTTATAGTCTCGTTCTTCGAAACCACCTGTAGATCGTCATTCTTCCGGATGGTTTTCCAATGGAAAACCTCAGTCCGGATCAAGCAACGGCTATTTAAGCAGAACTTAAGATGATTGCTAGGGTGACATCATCCCGAGATTTGAGGACTGCCGTTTTAAGGACAACATCCTTACCGTCGTCTTTTCAGACGAAATGTACAGAGCTTGGCTCATCGAACAATGGTGACATCATCCCGAGATTTGAGGACTGCCGTTTTAAGAACAACATCCTTACCGTCGTCTTTTCAGATGAAATGTACAGAGCTTGGCTCATCGAACGATGGTGACATCATCCCGAGATTTGAGGACTGCCGTTTCAAGAACAACATCCTTACTGTCGTCTTTTCAAATGAAATGTACAGAGCTTGGCTCATTGAACGATGGTGACATCATCCCGAGATTTGAGGACTGCCGTTTTGAGAACAACATCCTTACCGTCGTCTCTTCAGATGAAATGTACTGTTTGGCTCATCAAAGCCGTTGGTATTCTGGGACCATGGGAAGGAGCCAAGGTTAAAGCCACTGACTCGAAGGACCTTCTCAAATTGGCTCGACGGTTGTTACCTGACAAATTACATTTACATGGAAGAATTTTTTGATGTAACATGTTTACCGCATACTCTAAATGCACACACATTCGATTGTACAGAATGTTTTTTCCAGAAAATGTTTTTTTTTAAATTGGAGATAAACAAATTTTTGCGCGAGAGGCGCTTCCAGGCGCAAAAAAATGCTTCACCTCGAATTAAAAAAAAAAAAAAATTCAGGAAAAAGCTCCCTGTACAATCCAATGTATGTGCCTTTACAAGTCAAGTGTGGACTCATCCGTGGTCAAACAAAACATTGACTGCAGGCCATTCCTAGGAATGCAGAGGATTAATATGAAGATCCTCTCCAAGCCGAAGGATACACCATGGGCTGAGGAGAAGCGAACGTCTTCAGGAGATGCGAGGGAGGGACCTGAAACCGTACAGAGTGTGGAACTCAATCTAAGTCACTACCCACTAAACGCACTGCCACTTCGCCGCTTTCGGCTTCTCGGAACACCGCTTTCAGCTTCTCGGAAGGCCGCGAATCTCATCGTCCCTGGAAGATGGTAGATCCGGGGCATTTCCTCCTTAGCAGCGTAGAGGTAGCACTGTGACGTGCTGTTGCACTCCACCGCCCTGTGGCACTTTTCACCTCCAGCAGCTTTTGGTCCTGTCGGGACCCTCGCACTTAGCTGCCAGGTGTCCGTATACTTGGCAACGGTAGCACCTACCAGCCTCGGTCTTCTTCTTTACTCTACGGGACACACATCCAACCTTGACGTGTCACCAGCTTTTCTCACCTCTTCTCCCTCCATCGTCGTGTCGAGGTCCAAAACCTCAACCTTGGTGAGGGGAATGAGCTCGCGCACATTTCCCTCCACCACGACAGCCTCCGTGATGGCGGAGCTTAACTACATCCTGCACCCTGCTGCCATTCTCACTTCAATAAGAACTTCTCCCTTTTTCGATTCCCTGACTCCCTCAATTTTTACACCAAGTTCGTTAGGATTGACTTTCTTCTTCGTTGGTTTTTTTTTCAGAGGAACAGAGACGACTGGTGGATTACTGTAATGCAAGAGGATGGTCGCTGCTCATTGGATGTGATTTGAATGCTCACCATACCCTATGGAGAAGTAAGAACAATAACATCAGAGGTGAGTACCTTTTAGACTACCTCTTAACTACTGATCTGATTATTCTAAATCGAAAAAATACATCAACCTTTGAGACATCTAGATGTCAAGAGGTTATTGATATAATGCTATGTTCTGCATCGATTAGTGAATCCTTCGGGGTTGGCATGTATCTTCTGCGACATCCCTGTCAGATCACAGACATATGTGCTTTTCCTTGAAGGCTGACGTGTCTGATCCAGTGAGGTATAGAAAACCGAGAGAAACTGACTGCGATTATTACAGAAAATATCTCATGGATCCTTAAGGACTATGCCTGATAGGATCAGACCTATTGATCAGCTGCAATTCGCTCCCTGGTTGAATGATAAACTTCAGGACTTAATGAATGAAACTAGAAGTTATTTATAATAGAGCCATAAAGACTTGTAATTGGGACTCATAAAGGAGTTCAGTCACAAAATACAGTAACGAGATTCAATTGGCCAAAAGGAAAACATAGAGGGGGGATTGTCAGGGAATCGAAAGTATACCTGACACTGACAAACTATAGTTGAGCATTAAGTGTAAAGACCGCGACCTATTCGTTAATCCGAATAAAACAGAACTATTGGTCTTGACGAGACGAAGGCAACTTCCTGAACTCAGGAATCCAAAGTTCTGTGACAAGACAGTCGAATTCTCCACGTCAGCTAAGTATTTAGGTGTTACATTTGACCCTAAGCTTACTTGGAAACTACTAGTTGATGCAGTAGTTAAAAAGGCCAAAGCAGCATTCTGGGCCTGCAGAGGAGCAATTGGCAAAACTTGGGGTCTCAAACCCAAGGTACTTTACTGGTTATGTACAATAATAATCAGATCAATCTTAACCTACGCCTCATCGATCTCAATGCCGAAAATCAGTCTGATTAGTTCCAGGAATCAGCTGGAAAGCTTACAAAGAATCTTCTGCTAGGCAATAACTGTAGCAATGAGAACATCGACTGCGGCGTTGAAGACTACCTTAGATCTGCCAACGTTGCGCCTTCTCATTCCTCAAAATATTATTAAAATTATCTAATTTTACTCAAAAAAAAAATAATAATGATTAAACTTACAACAATTTGATTTGTGAACAGAAATAAATCAGGATGATTGCAAATTTTCCTCAGAGCCGTCAAAGCAATCAGCATCCTCGCCCTGTATCTTCCATCCTTTGAACTCCTTTCATGCAAAACGTTCATCACATCATCCGATGCCAAATACTCTTTATATAATTTCTTCTGCTCCTCCGTCAAGCTACAAAACAAAACCTGCTCATTTTTTTCCGGCAAACTCAAATGATGTTGGACATCATTTTTCGTTCTCCTCAACATATAAGGAGTGATCGCATCTTTTAGCATCGTCGCAACTTGCAAAGCAGTCGCTTCTTGAAGAGCACTCGCATTTGTATATCCTCCTCTCGTTATTGGATTCGCACAGTGTTCCAAAAAAGCCGGTAAAGTTCCTAACTTTCCGGGCAGAATAAAATCAAAAAGCGACCAAAGTTCCTTCAGCGAGTTCTGCATCGGACTTCCGGTTAAAAGAAGTCGATGTGGAGTTGAAAACTGCTTCACAACCTTCGTAACTTTTGCCTCCGGGTTTCGAATTTTGTGTCCTTCGTCCAAAATCACATAATGCCATTCCGTATTAATCAACAAATCCTTGTGGCTCAATATTCCAGAATAAGAAGTAACTAAAACTCCTCCATGTTTTATCCCGTCGACTAAATCTTCCGGATCACCTTGAAAAGAACCTGACTGGTGGAGAAGAGCAACTCGAATCGTGGGACTCCAATCATGAAAATGTTTGACCCATTGGTCCAATAAAGTTGCTGGACAAATTATTAAAGTTGGACCCAAACCTCGAAATCTTCCGCCGTCAAGAAGTAATTCGCTCGAATCTAATCCGGCTAAAAATGCAATTACTTGGACAGTTTTTCCGAGTCCCATTTCGTCTCCTAATAAACCCCCTAAATTTCTCGTGTGGAGTTCCCACAACCATTGGACAGAAACCCGCTGATATTTATACAGTTTTTTCCAAATAGATTGAGGAATTTTGAAAATGTGGTCTATTTTGTGCATTGCCGGATTTTTTTTGTACTTTGAAGCAATTACTCTTTGTCTGTAAAGTTCCTCGTCGCCGTCGTCCAACGTTCGGTTTGATTTTGGAATTCTTGATTTTGAAGAAAGGCTTTTTCTTTTTAAGGGGTAACTTTCGGAATCAGAATCATTTTCGTCACTTGGAATGTATTCACTGCCGGAATTTTCTTCTGATTCGAAATCTTCGGAATTTCTTGGTTCGTTTTCAGGATTCGTTTGGATTTGAAGATTTCTTCGGGTTTCGGGATATTTTTGAGATTCAGTATTTTGAGAATTTTGGCCTTCATTTTCAGTTATTTCAACTTCTGGAGATACGTTTTCTAATTCAGAAATTGAAATTCTGTTCTGATCAGATGCGAAATCTTTTCTAAATGCTGGATGTGATGTACCCTGACTTTGTGATACAGAAGATTCTTGGAGAGATTTTTTATCCTTTGCTGCCACATTGTCATTCTTTGAAGACTTTGCTTTTTTAGAAGGAATTCCATTTTTAGGAGGAAATTTTTTACTTTGCTTCAAACTCTTTCGTATTTTTGCAAGTTCTAATTGTTGCTTGAGATATTTTTCTAAATCGAGGAGTTCAGACTTTTTGTTGAATGTTCTGAAAAATTTAATCATCGTTTCTTATTTCTTCAATGTAATTAATATTATTTCTTCTATTCTTAAAAAGTAAAAGTTTTGCTAGAATTCAGGAGGAATTTCCAGATACATTCCTAAGGTATTAAAAGAGCCGGGGAATAATAAAATGGAATTTTTACAGAAAATTCTCCAGAATTTTCCAAAAAATTTTCATTTTAATGGGAAAATTAAAATAAGAGATTATAAAGGATCACGCACCAAATGTACAGAAAATGAAAGAAAATCAACATTTCCAAAAAAATAAAACCACAGGTGATTTTTGATTAAGCTTTTGGGGTGAGAAATCCCTTAAAAATAATATAAGTCTAAAAAAGTCCCTACCAGGAGAAAAATCACAGAAGATTTTTTAATTAAACTAATGGGGGCGAAAATCACTTTAAAATAAGTGCTAGAAGCACCCCTACCAGGAAAAGTGTTGGAATTTATTTTAAGGTCTGTATTAATATTATTTAAAGACTCAACCAAGGAAATTGACATTTCCTAGCAATTAAAACAACGGGAGATTTTTCTTTTTAATTATTTAGCTTAATCTGAAAATCTCCCCTGCATTTGGTTGTTATGAAGAGTCGTCTTTCTTACTTGAAACTTTAAGGGGTGTTGAAACAACCCTTTATTTAAAAATATTTCCACGGATTTCAACGAATTTCGTAAAATTTTAAATCATTTCAAGGTATCCTAGAAGATCTCAAAGATTTCCAAACATTTCAAGGGATTTTAAGGGATTCCCAAGGATTTCAAGAGATTTTAACAATTTCAAGAGATTTCTACCGAATTTTGGAAGATAAATTAAATTGAATTGAATTTCAAGGAATTCTTAGCAATTCCAAAGATTTCAAGGGATTTTAAGGTATTTCAAGGAATTTCACAATATTTAAAGGACTTTATTGAATCTCCAAGGATTTGATATATTTCAAGGGATTTAAAAAATTTCTAGCGATTTGAACGGGTTTTTTCTGAGAACTTTAATGAATAAGTTTAATTTAATTTATATTCAATGGATTTCGAATTAATTTTACTTATTTTAATAGATTTTTACGATTTACAAAATTTCAGGGGATTTTAAGGGATTTCAACAAATTTCTATAGACCTTAGGGAATAAATTAAATTATATTTTCAAGGATCTTAAAGATTTTGAGTTATTTTAAAAGATTACTAAGAATTTCAAGATATTCAAAAGATTTCAAGGGATTTAAAAGAATTTCGTAGAATGTTAAGAACAAAATTCTAGAGAATGCAATTTCAAGGGATTACTCGCAATTCCAAAGCAAAGGTTTCAAGTGATTTTAATTAAGGTAATTCAAGAAATTTCGCAAGATTTAAAGCCATTCGAAACTGAACATCTTGAAGGCATCTTATAACACCTCAAGTATCTTTGACTAAACAGTCTAACGCAAATCGTTGCTGAGGGCGGTCTGAATCAAGATTTAAAAAAGAATTTAAAAGAAAAATCACGTCAACTTGTTTTGCGCGCTTATTACCAAATATTTAAAGTGCTTTTCCTACATTTTTCACTTGTAGTTGGCGTTTTTTTCTATGGAATTTTTCGGTTTAAAAGTGTAATTAGTATTTTTGAAGTTTTGATTCAAAGCGAAGAAACAAGTGTTGCGCAATTCAAATATTCCGTGACTACTGAAATGACAACAAAATTCACGATGAGTATTTTATTTGTACTACATATTTCCTTTTTTAGCCTACATATATTTCCCAAAGGCTTCAGTTTTTGAAGAAAAGAGGTTTCCTTAAATTGACGTTTCGGAAATTTATGGAAAGTTTTTGGAAATTCATGGTAATTTACGGAAACTTTAGAAAATTTATGGAAACTCAGGGACTTTCGAGAAATTTTGAAATGTGCGGAATCTTGTGCGAATATATGGCAAGTTATAGAAACTTTTGGAAATTAATACAGAGTTTTGAGAAAATTTATGAAAATTTTTCAAAATTGTGGAAGGCTCTGGAGGGTTATAAGATTTCTACAAATTGACATTTGAAAAGGAGAATTTAGGGACGTTTATGAGCTTGTTAAGTTTTTATTCACCGTTGAGTAATATTTTCACATATGCATTGAATGGTCTTTTTCCATCTTCGAGACCAAACTGCAGGAGACTGGTGCCTGCCTCAGTAAACAATACAAACAGATCATAACTCCTTTGGTTCTGG
>JAUMHM010000001.1:16380761-16406355 GCA_032362435.1 Melikaiella ostensackeni | reverse complement strand
CATATATCTCATTGTCGGTTCGATAAGAAATTAAAGTTTGAGAAATTAAATTCGGAATGAAAAAACAACCAAATTCTTCTTCAACGCCCAGGTTTCAAAGTTAACTCCATTAAATTTAAAAAAAAAAATAGAAAAAAAGAGGAAAGAAAAAGAAGACAAACTCCAAATCGCCTTCTCTCTTTTTCTCTAATTTTTTATTTTTATTCAAATCACAATCGGGAAACATTTACAAAAATCTACCAATATTTCGGTATTCAATCAACAAAGGGTGAAAGTGGTGTTGAATGAATACCGAAACGTTGATAGATTTTTATAAATGTTTTTTGATGAGGTTAGGCTTTTTTATTGTGGATTTATTGGATATTGTCCCAGTTTTCTCGTAAACTGCTTACATCTGTTAGATCCATCTTCCAAAAAAGATTCAAATAATCTATAAAGAAAGTAACTTCATGTTGAAGGTGTTGCATAATCGAACTTGGAATTTTGTTTTATAGATACGGCACTGGTACCATGTATAATTCGCGGCGAATCTGTTAGAATAAAATAAAGAAGACTCACCTAATATTCGGGATTGTATGTAGTCCTGGAGTTGATATATCTTGCAATGACAGCTTTTTATGCCGGGGAAATTAATATGTTGGGTGAAAATATTAATTTTATGAATAATCTGATAGAAGTCCCAACGAGTAGGAAGAGAGAGAACGCATATGACGTGTGGACGTGGTGTTTTTATAGTCGCCAGCGACTCTCACATGCAGCTCAATTTTGTGTACTAGTAAATCGCTCCGCTTTACCTGTCGGCAAAGTAGTCTTCACATTGGAAATAAAACTTTTTAAAAACCAACTAAGAGTATCTTTTTTTGGTTAACGGGATATTGAGCTCGTTGTTTTGCAGAAATGACTTTCGAATGTATCAACTTTCTAAATAAATAAGTGAATAAATGTACAATTTGGGGCAAATGTGGAAATTCAGACATGTCTAATTTTATCAAGTTCAACATTCGAGATTTCGAAACCTGTGACTTTTCGCAAACTTATTAAAAAATGCTAAATTTATCGAGTTGACAAAAAATAAATGTAAAAATTACCCACCTTACCCAATTTGAAATTCCAAAATTGGATTCTTTGAAAATTTATACCGAATTATAGATTTATCAATTCGCCAAAAAATAAATTTTTGAAGTTACCAGATTTACCAACTTTGAAATGTCAAAATTTCAAAACTGAGTTGTTTGCAAATGTGTTTATAAATTTTCAATTTATACTGTGACCAAAAGTAAATTTCAAAATTACCCACAATACCCAATTTGAAATTTCCAAATTGGATTCTTTGAAAATTTATTTCAGAATCATAGATTTATCAATTCACCAACAAATAAATTCCAACTTTAGAGTTCGAAAACTTGGTTCTTTGCAAGTTCATTTCGAAATTATACATTTATCAATTCACGAAATAATAAATTGTTGAAGTTACCCAATTTACCAAGTTTGAAATTCCAAAATTGTTTGCAAATTTGTTTATAAATGTTTTTTTTATCCAGTGATCAAGAGTAAATTTCAAAATTACCCACTGTGCCAAATTTATTACAAATTTATCATTCAAAATTTATGATTTAAAATTTATTACGTTTCATAAACAAATTTGCAAACAACTCAGTTTTAAAATTTTTGATTTTCGGATATGGTAAATTTGATAACTTCAAAAATGTATTATTTGGTGAATTGATAAATCTACAGTTTCGAAATGAATTTGCAAAGAGCCCAATTTTGGAATATTAGAATTTGAAATTTGGCACAGTGGGTAACTTTGAAATTTACTTTTCGTCGCTGGATAAATTAAAAATTTATAAACAAATTTGCAAACAAAGCAGTTTTGAAATTTCTGATTTTCGGATATAGTAAATTTGGTAACTTCAAAAATGTATTATTTGGTGAATTGATAAATCTGTAATTCCGAAATAAATTTTTTAAGAATTCAATTTGGGAATTTTAAGTTGGGTAAAGTGGGTAATTTTGAAATTTACTTTTTGTCGATGGATAGATCTAAAATTTATAAACAAATTTGCAAACAATTTTGGAATTCAAAACTTGGCAAGTTCAACAATCTATTATTTGGCGAATTGATAAATGTATAATTTCGAAATAAATTAACAAAGAACCAAGTTTTCGAACTCCAAAGTTGGAATTCATTTTTTGGCGAATTGATGAATCTATAATTCTGAAATGAATTTTGAAAGATTCCAATTTTGGAATTTCAAATTAGGTGAAGTGGGTAATTTTGACTCTTATTTTTGGCCACTGGATGAATTCAGAATTTATAAATAAATTTGAAAGCAACCCATTTTTGGAATTTCAAATTTAGTAAAGTGGGTAATTTTCACATTTATTTTTTGTCCTCTAGATAAATTTAGCACTCATAAATAACTTTGCGTAAAGTCACAAGTTTTGAAATCTCGGATGTCGAACTTGGTAAAATTAGAAATGTCTGAATTTTCACATTTACCTCAAATTATACATTTATTTATTGATTTATTTAGAAAGTTGATACATTCGAAAGTCAGTTCTGCAAAACAACTAGCTCAATATCTCGTTAGCCAAAAAGAGATAAGTTTTCTACTCTTAGTTGGTTTTTTAAAAGTTTTATTTCCAATGTGAAGACTACTTTGCCGACAGGTAACGCGGAGCGATTAGTAGTACACAAAATTGA
Source organism: Melikaiella ostensackeni (assembly GCA_032362435.1). Lineage (NCBI taxonomy): Eukaryota > Metazoa > Arthropoda > Insecta > Hymenoptera > Cynipidae > Melikaiella > Melikaiella ostensackeni. The sequence goes on along the minus strand of JAUMHM010000001.1, from coordinate 16,403,648 downwards.
GCTGCATGTGAGAGTCGCTGGCGACTATAAAAACACACGTCCAAACGTCATATATGTTCTCTTTCTTTCTTCGCGTCGGGACTTCTGAATTTTGAACAGCTGATTACGCTGTTTACTCTAATAAATCACGAAATCGTCGTTTTATTGATGAAGTCCGGAGTTTTAGAATGTAAATTTACATCCGCGAATACTTCGTCAGTGTCAGATTTCTGTGTAAGAGAAAAAGTTTACAGATGGGACTATAACGCTTCTGCTTTTTATTCTCTCTTTCTCGACATCCGTCTGCTCTCAGATGATTTCCCCGTTGCAAAAAATGCATATTTTCACCCAAAATAATAATTTCTCCGACATGAAAAAGTGTCATCGCAAAATAGATCAATCCCAGGACTATATACAATCCCGAATATTAGGTCAATCTTTATTTTATTCTCACGGACTCAAAGCGAATTATATATGAGACTAGTGCCGTATCTATAAAAAAAAAAAAAATTCCAAGTTCGATTATCCAATACCCTTAAGTAACTTCCACGTGAAACTTTTGCTTTGCTCAAGTTTTATTGTAGCAAAAGAGTCTAATGCTTGTTGTTCCTGGCTGATTCTGACAATAGTCTTTCTTTTGAAATAGAAACATATCTTTATTTTAGAAATGAAGACCACCCACCAAAAATACTCACTGAACAGATCTCGAACTCTTTTCGCGCCTTGGCCAACGAGAACTTCGTCAAACTCGGGACCCGCTGCATGGAAAAACGGAACTCCGGCCTCACCCGCAACTGCCCGCGCGAGCAAAGTTTTTCCTGTTCCTGGAGGGCCTGAGAGCAAAACTCCTTTGGGTAATTTCCCACCCAAGGCTGTGAATTTGCCCGGATTTTTCAAATAGTCGACCACACTTTGGAGTTCTGTCTTTGCTTCGTCGATCTGGAAAAAATATCTTTCTTTTGAAAATTTCGACTTTTTGAGGGCTTTAACTTTGAGGAAAATAACTTACACCCTTGACGTCGTTGAAGGTAACACGGACCATTTCCGCATCGACCTCCAGGTGGTCGCCAAACTGAAACCTGAACATGTTTCCGTCGTTCGAACGCACTGAGTAAAAAAAAGCAGTTATTAAATTGGAAATGTTTCTCATCTTAAAAATGATTTCAAGTGAAACTTACATTTGTAGGCGACTATCATAAGGATGAATAGAAATAAGCTGAAGGAGATAATAGACTGCAGAGCTCTGATCCAGCTTAGAAATCTTTCGGGTGACTTCCGGTTATGACCCTCCAAATATCCCTCTGCAAAAGCCAACTTCACCCGATCGTCGGGTGTCGCTTGTCCCCTTTGCATTACACTTTTTAACGCCTGGAACTCATGATCTCTGCTTAGATTCAAAGCAGCTTTATCCTGTTGACCCGGAAGTGCCCCAAACCACTTCATGATCTTGGAACCTAGGGTGGTGCTTTCTGAGTCGGATTTAATACTCCGCTGGGACTTAAAACCGCGGATTTGAAAATTGCAGACATTTGGATGATTGCGAAGGATTCCATGGACTGGTTTTATGGAGAATATAGTCATGGAATCGGCGAATTGTGGAGGAAAACCTTTTTTGTTTTCTGTGAAATTTGCGCCTGATATGTAGGAAATATTCCATTTGTTTCGCTTCTTCGTTCTTTTTGTGATTTTTACTTGAAGTAAATGTTCGAACTGGAGCTTCTTGTCGTTGCCATTTAGCCGGAGAAGACTTGGTAGTTCGTGGATTTTTAATACTTCTACTGGTAGTTCTGTACAATTTCTTGTTGCCTGCAATTTTCAGTTATTTGGAATATAATAGAGGAAAGAGATTTTGTCCTTATTTATTTTCTTTTTTTAAAAAAGCTTCCTTACCTCTATAAAACTTTCCTGACAAAGTATTTCGGGGGTATTGTAACTAGATTCATTGCGTTGCTGAACTCTTACTGCGAAGGAAGAGGATTTTGGTCTGAAGCCATTCGTCAGCTGTGTTAGGTGATACAACACCTGAAATTAAAGGATTTTGTGAGTATTTATCAATTAGAACTTTACGTAACAAATTTTACAGGTAGGTACTTTGAGTAATTTTTACTTTTTAGTTGGTAGACCTGCTTCAAGGACATAATAAGAAATAAAATACATGTTTATCAAGTTTATTTTATACACTTTTTCATCTTTTATCAGGGTCGTCGTTTTAATCAGTTGAAAAAATTTCGGGTCATTTCCTGGTCATCAAACACATTTTTCCCGGTCATTAAAAAAAGGGTTTCCAATGAATAACCGGTAATACAATGGCTTTCCTTATTCTATTAATCGTTTTATAAACAATTTTTAAAACAAAAATAGAAGTTATTGAATAATTCGAGAATAGTTTAAATATTTTTTAATATTTCATTATTATTAAAAATCTAGGCTAATAAAATAAATTTGTTTTCACTGTACCTTCACTGTAATTTTGAAGAATATTGATAAACACATCCCAGGAAATTTGAAAATTATTATTGACCAGATCCATTTCAAATCAAGCAGGTAAGTTAAGTTATAGAATCTCTCGTCGACGAGATATGTTGTTTTTTTTAGAGTAAATTAGCCAACAGGTTTTTTTCCGATTTAAGTGAAAAAAAAATTCTGTCAAATTTATGAGTATTTGAATTTTTAAGTTAGTTTTACAAAAAAAAAAAACCATAAATTTTTTCTTTTAACTCCTGTAACTTTTGACTTAATTAAGATAGTCAAGTTTTTTTCCAGATTCAAGTGAGGTTTACCGTCCTCCTTTAAAATACACATTATCGATGTTCCAGACTTCTAGTTTGAGAATTCTTATTTTTTACTTCGCTATTGCACTAAAAATTGAAAGAAAAACAAGATTTCAAACAACTAACATTTCCTATACCTGCTTCAGCGATCTTCATTATAAAAAAGTACTTGTAAGCAAAAATAGCATTTTTCGAATGCTGTTAATTTCCTTGCAAATCCGAACAAGTGTTTCCTTTTTTGCCTTCGGCTATCGAAAACTACTGCTCCAAAGAGTAAGAAAAAAATTGTAAATAAAATTCTCCTCTTGCGAAAGACAACGAAAATTTAATGTCTAGGTTCGGTTACGTAGTTTCAAGGTCGGTTTTCTCCAAATTTGGTTGTCTTCCACAAGTCGAAAATTTTATTTATAATTTTTTTCTGACTTTTCTGACTGATAGCTTTCGATAGTCGCAGGCCAAAAAACGTAGATGTGTACACTTGTTTAGGGTTGGCACGAAACTAAGACTTATAAAAAAAATGCTTTTTTTCTTTACAAGTCCCTTATTTTTTATCGCCTAGATCTTTCAAGCAGATGTACGTATTGTTTTTGGAATTTTAATTTTTTCATACAAGTCGCCGCCATTTTGGAAATTTTGAACTTTTTCCAATTTTCCCGTGGGATTCAAGGGAGGAAGGCAAACCTTACTCGAATCTGAAAAGAAAACTCAAGTGTCTCAAGTAGGTCCAAAATTACAGAAGTTCAAGGAAAACAGTACCTTTTTTATTTTGAAAAACAATCTTTAAAATAAAAATATAGGGAAGAACTCCCTACAGTAAATAGTGTAACGTACAGTAGATAATCATAGATAATAAAAAAAAATTGAATTTTTTAATTTTGCAAACACTATCCCCTAAATTTCTTCTTTTTGGATCGTTTTCGATTTAAAAAATAAAAATAAAAATTTAGCGCTAGAAAATTCTTTCCCCACTAGAAAGTTTAATGTGAATTAAAAGAATTCGATTAAATTTATACGAATCCAAGATGAATTAAAAAGAACTGAGGGTGATTTAAAAATAATTTAAGTGAATGAAAAAAGTTTTTTAAATCTAAAAAAAATCCACTGAATTCTGATAAAATAAAGTGAATAGAAAATTGATCAAATTCGCCAGAATTCAAGGCGAACTTGAAAGTCTTCAGGGTGAATTTAAAAAATTGAAAATCCAGAAAAGATTCATTGAATTCAGTTGATTTCAAGGGAATTCTAAAGAATTCAAATAAATTCAAAGACCACTAAAGTAATCTTTTCATTTAAAAACTGATTATAGCGGATTTATCTTTAAAAAAGTGACTAAAAAGTGATTTGAGGAAAAAAAGTGTCTAAAAGTAACTTAAGGTACCATGTGACAGCCCTGAGAATTGAATCAAATCCGATATTACTTAATTAGCTTATATTCTTTTCAGGTAAATTACAGCTATAAATACATTTTAAGAACTATAGGGAATTTTTAAACTACAAAAAATGTATATTTTTTGTGTATTTCGAAAATAAAAAAAATGTTCTGCCACCTAGTATGAGTATTTTTGATTTACTCATTATAGAGGAAGTTTTCTTTATATTTTAGAAGAAATCCTGTGCATACTATTCCAGAAAAAAAGTATTTAGGGGCTATTTCAGACCATTAATTGTAATGAAATTCCAAATTTTCGTATTTTAAGCACGATATCTTCAAATTTTATTTCTTTTATGAAATTGGGGGCTTAGGCCTCAATAAATAGAAAATAATTTCTGGGGCTGAAAGAATTTTTTGGCTTTAAATTTGTGTTTTTTTAAAATCGAAAACTAAAAAACTTCATTTTCAGACAGAAAACAGCCTAACGAACTTCTGAATAATTTTTTTCAATGAAAAAAGGTTTATGGCAATATTTGTTTCCCAAAAGGAAGAAATTTAGGGGGTAGCATTTGCAAAATTCAAAAATTCCAATTTTTTGGGCACCCTAACTCATAACTGCACTGAAATTTCTTTTTCTCAAATCGGCAAAATAAGTTCTAATTTTCTCAAAAAAAAAAATATATATTTTGTCACCTAAAGATTCAACGACTTAGAATGCATGATTTGAAATGGTTCCGGTCTATTATAGTTCTTTAGTGATTTTCCAACGAGCGGGCTTGTAGGTTTTTAGTCTGACCTTAGAAATATTCAATTAATCCCTAATCTCGTCCCTAGTGACCAATTCCTATACCAAAAGAAGCGATTTTTTTTTTAACCTTAAAAATATTCTCGGTCAACAAACAAATTCACGGTCATTTCCCAGTTCTTCTAGGTCAGAAAAAATTCCCAGTCCAGCGGCCACCCTGTTTTATATTGAAATTAGCGGCAAATATGGAACTACAATAAAAATAATCAATTTTTTAAAACAGCTTTCGCAATTCTAGTAATATCAAGTTGTCCGCAGATCGGTTAAAAAAACCGGCAGTTGTGTCAACCAAAAAACGTGCAATTATTTCAATTATCCAAAAGTGAGGTTAGATTTTTAAAAACCGGACAATATATTAGATTTATCAACAAGTTTTTATACGCCAAGTAAACTTTTTTTTTGCTGTGCAAATCTTATGTGAAATTGACATCATAAATTTTGTCACATAAAAGTTACAAAACACAGTTTTGAAACCTTTTCTATCTGTATCTACGAATATTCTTAAAAGTTGCACAATTTCTCTCAGTCAAGGGTATCTCAAAAGATTTTGGCAACTCGTGAAATTGCTGTCATTGACAAATAATAATAATCGCTCCTAATTTAAACATAAAATCCAATAAATAATACTTTTAAGTGAAAGAAAAATCATTTTCAAACACATAACATTGACATAAAAATCCAAAAATGCAGACTTTTCAAAGTAGCCAAAAGAAGAACGAAAAATCCTTCCTTGCAAACTTTGAGCAAAGATATTATTTTTGAGGTTACGTAGATCAAAACCGAAGAATCTCACGAAAATAATTTCAAGGTTAAAATATATTTTTTAAATACGATCTTTTGCGATAAGAGAATATCTTTCATAGAAAAAAGGTTTATACAAAATAATAATCTCTTACCTGATTGTGGCACTGGAGTGAGAACATTTTGATTATTTACAAGCAAGTGTTTCGTCGAAAGTAAAAAAATCCTGAGTTGGTCTCTTTGAGGAAACTAAGAGAACGAAGATCACACTTGAAACTGTCAAGAAACTCGAACAGCCGCTATTTCATCACACTTCGTCAAATCTCCCCACGTAAGTCATCGTTCTAAAGTTTCCTCGCACGCAGCAAGACTGGCGGAAATGGCTAATTTAATCCACAAAAATTGACAACCGTGCGCCACTTACTTCCGTAATAGCACATTTAAATTTTCGCGGGCCGACATTTTCGGTTAGGAATTCCTGAAATTTTTCTTCATTAAAATTAAAACTACGTTGCTGATTTTGTGAGGAGCCGAAAAATTGGGAGACTTTTATTTTTACTTTTTAGCAGGACGAGAGAGTTTCTTGCTTTTTTTTGCGAGTTCAACTGTTTGTTGAAGTGCGCATGCGCGTTTTGGGATTAGATATTTCAGTTGGGTGTATGTAAGAAAATCCAAGATGTCGGAACAATGAGGGCCAAACAATAACACGAATTGCCAGGGACCAACTGCATTTTCATTTTTTTAATAACTCGGAAAAATGGCTTTACGTCATAAGTGTATTTGGATAATATTTTTAATTTCACAAAAGCTATTTTATTGAATAATAAACTTTATGATTTTGTTTGTGACAATTTTATTATTCAATTGAATAGCTTTTGGAAAGTGAAAAATAATATTCAAATACAGCTATGATGTAATATCACTTTTTAAATAAGTTATTGAAAAAATAAAATTTTGTCCCATGCCATTTGTATTATTGGTTGGCCCTCGGTGTGCGGCCATCTTGCCAGCTGACGTCACTCCTCGAAATAACTCAAAATTCTGTCAAAATCTTTACATGAAAAATTAGATTTTTCACTTTTTCAGGATCATTTTTATGTAAAAAATGATCGAATTTAAAACCATTTTAAGACCGAATTTCTATTCCCATTCATGTTACTTTTAGTGGAAGGTTTAATTTAATAAATCAGAAATTCAGAAATTAAATATCCTGCTTGAGATGATATAAAAATCAATAAGTTATAAAAAAAAATTGATTTACATGGATGTGACCTTCTTCTTATTATAAGTTTGAATTTTCCGCTAAACCATTACTGGCGCCATCTGCCGACTAACCATGAAACATTGATTTTACGTCATATATTCATCAGTTTCCCTTCTAGAATCTAGTTTTTATGTGTTTCTCTTTTCGTGTCTAGCACCATGGGTGAGTGTCGACATTTTTCCACATGTCTTTTAAAATCGTAAAACATCCTGTCAATTTTACAACGAATCTCTAAAATTAAATTTTCTAATTATTTCCCCGTTCGTTTTCTGCAAGTTTCGTGTAACATTTGTGAGTTCGGTCCAAAAACAAACTCAAAATGTTGAACCGATTTGTGTCAATGTTGAAGTTGGTTACTTTGATGTTTTCACTGATTATTAATATTATTTATCAATATAAAAATATCTCCTTGTGTTTTTATTACTGTCGAAAGTCATTTCGGATATTGTGAAAGTTCATTAAATTTTTCGGAAATAGTTTTTGATGTTATTTCTGCGAGTGGCTAAAGTTGAGGTTAGGTTTGTAAATTTTGAAAGATTGGAGTCTCGAGAGTTCAATCTATAATTCGGAAACAATTATGGTTTTTAAATAATTATTTTAAAAATTTCTTTATATTCAGTGACTACGTTTTTGATGTTGTTTTTATTTTGTAGTTAAAAAGTGAATATTAGTGAGAAAGTGCGCTCCAGAAATTGATCTAAAATTTTTGTTAAATATTCAAACATATATAAACTTCTCTGTAATTTTTTAACCATTTAGTCATTTCAATTGATTTTTTATACCAATATCGGTTACTTTGTCTTAGCATAAATTATTATAAATTTCTTACATAATCGGAAGGAAAATTAAAAAATAATTGTATTTGTGTTTTTAAAAATATGAAGAATGTGTTAAAATTATTAAGTTTCTTAAAAACTGATATAGATGATTTAAAAATATGTTCTTATTGCAATCTTTTTAAGGTATTTCCCGTGATCACTGGCATAAAAGACGTGCCACTGGTGGCAAACGAAAGCCGCTAAGAAAGAAAAGGAAGTTTGAATTAGGACGCCCGGCAGCCAATACCAAACTTGGTCCTCAACGCATTCACACCGTAAGGTCCATTTTTAAATAATAAAAAACCAGTCATGGTTATTCGCTTAAAATAAACATTAAATCGTAAAGAAAAGAAAATCTTCTTTCAAATAGTAAATACTCATTTAAAAAACGTATCCAAATCAAAATTTTGAACCATTAATTGAAAAATATGTTCTTTTATTTCTGCAAAATTTATTCTTAAAGACAAAGACTGAGGTTATGAACCCATCCTGAAAATTCCTTTCCAAAATTGAATATGATGAGTACCTTACCTACACAGAAAGGGATGTGTTGAAATTTTCCCACAGCGTTCTGAAGTATTTTAAAAATATGAAAAAAAGAAACATTTAATGAAGGCGCATACTAGCAGTCTTTTCTGTTTGTTTTTATGTTAAAAAAAGGTTCGCACGCGTGGTGGAAACAAAAAGTACAGGGCGCTTCGTCTGGATACGGGCAATTTCTCATGGGGTTCCGAAGGTCGTGCGCGCAAAACTCGTATCATCGATGTCGTCTATAACGCGTCGAATAACGAATTGGTGAGAACCAAAACCCTTGTCAAGAATGCGATTGTGACGATCGACGCCACACCATTTAGACTATGGTACGAGTCCCATTACGCGATCCCTCTTGGTCGCAAACGAGGAGCAAAACTGGTAAGAACCCTCATTTTTATGCAATTTTATGTTCAGGATCCTCTTCAATTTTTTCTTATTTTAAAAATAAATTTAAGAAATTATATTTATAAGACAATCAATCGTTAAATATTATGATCTATTTTTTGTTTATCTTTAAAAAAAATTGTTGTTTCAAATAAGAGTTATTTAAATTCTAAAAAAAATCCAAGGCGTTTTCACTTTGCAAATTTGAGTCATTCAAAATTGCCCAATTTTAAATCAGTGTTTGATAATAATAAATTAATTAATACCTTGAAAGCGATATTAATTGAAGAATTTCGAAGTAAATGCTTTAAAAATCCAATTATTTGAAATTTAATTTTAAATTGGATAATTTCGAATTGAATGCGTTCAGTTTTCTGTGTTAAATTTGTGTTATTCACAATTCCACAACTTTTATTGAAATTTTTATATTTTGACAATTTGGCTGTATTAATGAGTTTTTTCAAAATTCAATAATTTTAGATAAAAATCTTCATAATTATGAATTTGAATTTTGATTTATTCTGAATTTAAATTCCTCGTTATCGTTCAACATTCAAATTTACCTACGAAATTCTTTGGAAAAAAAAAACAAGAATCTAACTATCAAATCTGTCCGATTTTGATCGTTAGATTTTTGTTTTTCTTTAATTTCCATTGTGAAGCATTCAGAATTCAACATTTTATACTCGGAAACTTGAAAAATTGAAGAGTTTTTTTATAAAATGTAATAATTTTATATTCGAAGACTTTTAAACTTAACAAGTGCAAACAAAAAGTTTTCGAAATGTTGTTATTTGTCAATTTAAATTAAGATGAAGCATGTAATTTAAAATATAAGTTTCAAATTTGAGTTTTAAATCTTGAATTTTGAGTTAAGTTTTAAAGCCGAAGCTCTTTAAAGTTGAGCAGTTTTAATTAAAAACATTTGAAAAAATTAATTAACCAATTTCAAATTTAAAAAAATTAATTTTCCAACATATTAAAGAATTAAAAATGAAAAATGTTTCAAATTGTACTATTGGAGGGTGTCTACTCATCTGGAAAAGTGAGATATTTTTTTCGAGCATGCTAGTTTAAAAAATTGTAATATTAAATAAAATAATGATATTTTTCGTTTGTCAAAGTAAATTTATAGTACTGTATTTACACTTATATAGATCAAACTTCTTTTTATCTTTTTCACTAATCTCAAGAAAATATATTTTATTGAAAATATTAATATGTTAAATATGCACTGAATTTTAAGTACATATGAAAAAAAATTTTGAATTGTTTCTGAAATTCATGGAAATTAGTAACAAATTTAAAAATTGATTATTTTGTTTTTAGTATTATTCATTTCTTTAATTATTCAATAGTCATACAGTATATTTCAAAATATTACGTAATCATAAAATTCCTAAAGGCTTCTACCATTCAGAAATTTCTTGTCCTTTTATAAAGTTGCTTTCATAAATTAAAGAAGATCGTTTTTTAATTGTATATAAAAAAAAGTACCATTTCGACATAGTTTGATATTTATTAGGACTAAATAAAACCTTATTTATAATTAACTCGCGTAATTGTTGTATTCTTATTTTTTTTAAGTTTTCCGATTTTTCAATAAATGTAGATAATTACAATTTTACCATTCACAGATGGATAATTAAATGTGTTATTCAAGTATGATGTAATACTTTGCGGGGATGTAGTATTTTCACAACATTCTAAATTCTTCAAAAATATCTCAGAATGCATAACAAAGCTTCAAGGATTTTTTCAAATGATTTTTTTTTTAATATTCCAGTATCTTATAAAATATTGAAAAGCTGAAAAAGTTAGAATTATCTCCATTCTAGAAGCATTCAAATAATAATTTCAGTAATACATATAGGCAAATAAATTGTTAAATTTCAAGAACTTAATCCTAAACTCTTTCCAAAATTGAACATGATGAGTACCTTACCTACACAGAAAGGGATGTGTTGAAATTTTCCCACAGCGTTCTGAAGTATCCCAAAAAATTCAACCAAATTCCTTTCATTGAATAGCAGATTTTTCGTCCACGTTTTTCTTGCAGACAGAAGCCGAGGAGGAAATTCTAAACAAGGTGAGGTCCAAGAAATGCGCCGCCAAGTACAAGGCGAGACAAAAGTTCGCGAAAGTTGAACCAGCTGTTGAAGAACAGTTTGGAACTGGAAGAGTTCTAGGTAAGAATATTAATTTATTACTGTTATTTTTTAAATAAAAAATCCTAGTCTTCTCTTTTCATTTATAAATTAATTTCAAATCAGATTGGAATTCAACCTGAAATTGTAGAATCTCAAAAATGTTTTTTCCTTCAAAAGATTTTTTTTTTTTTTAATAAAGGAATATTTTAAATTAGGAATATTTGAATATATTAAAGAATATTGTTATTAAAATGCCAAAAATGAGAGTGTATATTTTTTCTATAATATAGTATTTTTGTTTGTAATTTTTTTAGGAGAATTTTGAGTTTATTTTTATTGATTAAATGAGTTCAGAGTTTTAATTTGATTATTTTTCAGCTTGCGTTTCCAGTAGGCCCGGACAGTGTGGTAGAGCGGACGGTTACATTTTGGAAGGAAAGGAACTTGAATTCTACATGAGGAAGATCAAGAGCAAGAAGGCCAAGTAAATGTGAAAATTTCGATGAATAAATTTATATTTAATCGAATTTTGTATTCTTTTATTTTCATTCTCCAGGCCCTTCCTTCTTCTTTTTTCTCATATAAATTGCGAAATCCACGATGTGCTTGGAATAAAAGCTATGCCTGAAAATTTGGTCGAATTTTCTGAAATAAAAGTAAAAGATTAAAAGATTTCAAGGATATTGTGATTAGGCAAAATGCGAAAAATGTACGCTAAAAATCGTGAAGAAGGCTTTTTTAAATTCTACTACTATTTTAGTATTTTCAGCAAAAAGCGATCATGAAGGAATTATTTTTAAAGTGAGTAATTTTATTACAGCTTAAACAATTTGAAATTATAATTGAAAGTGTTGAAAATTCGAGAATTGAAATTTTTTACCATTCAAAAGTGAACAATATTAGTTTGATTCATTCGAAATTATTTGGTTTCTTTGTATTGTTAAAAAATGTACAATTTTTAATTGAAAATTTTTTTTCCAGATTTAAGTCGCTCAAAATTGTACAGTTTTAAATTAACGATTAAAGCATCACAAATAGAATTCCTATTTAAAAATTTAAAATGTCTGAAACTGATCAACTTTGAAGTAAAAGCGTTAAAAATTCATTCATTTGAAATTAAATTTTCAACTCAAACTGAAATTAGATAATTTTGAACTGAAAGCTTTTAATTTGTGTCGTTCACGATAGCACAATCTAGAACTGAATAATTTTTCATTACAATTTTCGTATTTCAAATATTTGACGCTTTATTTCCAGACTTTTTTTTAATGAATATTTTAAAATTGAAATTTACATTGTTTAAAAATGTAGTGTGATTATAAATTGGAAAAAATTAATAATTGAGCATATAATGAATGCGCTGACCAAACGACTTTGCAGCGGTTTTTTCAATTAAAATCATTCCAAAATTAATACTTTTATATGGAAATAATAATTATTTGGTTTCCTTGCATTGCTCGAAAGTGTACAACTTCAAATTGAAAATATTCCAAATTTAATACTGTTAGATTGAATGTTTAAACATTTGATAATTATTCATTTTCAGATTTAAGCTGTTCAAAATTGTACAATTTCAAATTAACAATTAATAATAGTTTGTGAATTTGTAGTTAAACACTTGAAATTGAACAATTATTTATAATTTAAGAGTTGTACCTATAAATAGAAATAAGTTTAAATTGAAAAGTTTATGATTAAAGACCTAAAAGTTTATCCTTTTCTTCTGGAAAGATTCCATTGGAAAAGTCAAGAATTTTAAATCTTCCTGAATTTTCTACAACAGGCGACAATTTTCGAGGCCGTTTTTCCAAAATATAAGTAAATATTTTCGACAATCCTAAAATTTTATAGAATTTTAGAGCGACCTTTTTTGTATTCTTACAATCTTCAACATTTTTTTGTAAAATTTGAGAATATACGAAACATTTTCAGTCTTTCTTAATTTTTAAACTAATAATTTCTTCCAGGGATCACAGTCCGTCCCCTTTTTTCCCCTAAATAGTAATAATAATAATAGACAGAAAACAAGACGCTTCGAAAGAGATTCTTTTTGATGATACCAATTTCAAATATTTCCTAAACGATTTATTTACTAATTTGGTTCAAAGAAGGGCCTAAAATGTTTCAAATTTCCGACTACACACCGACCCCCTCCCCCCACTTACCAGATGAAGAAGAAAAAAAAACACTTTAAAATAAAAGTAATGTGGGTACTATATTAAATTCCATTTGAAACGCTTTAAAATCCTAATGTTTCAAGTAAAAATATTGCATTTTCAACAAAATGGATGAATTTTTGACAAAATAGTTGATTTATCAACCAAATAGTTGAATTTTTAAACAAAAAGATTAATTTTCAATCAAGTAGTTGAATTTTCAATCAAAACTTTCAGTGAAAATGCTCCAAAACAAAAAATGAATGAAAAATCACTGAATTCTCAATGAAACGAAATCGAAAATTAAACTATTTTTTATTTAAAATTGAATTTTGTTTTCGGTTGATTAGTAAATTTGATTAGTAAATTTCTACCAAAGGAGATAAATTTTCAATCCAAACAGTTGGGTTTTCAACCAAGAAAGATTTTTTAGTCAAGAAAGGAAAAGAAATGTTAACCAAATTGTTGAATTTTCAACAAAAAAGTTAATTTTGAACCAAATAATAAAATTTTTAATAAAAAAAATGAATTCTCAACCAGAAATATACTTTTCAACCAAAAATGTCTAGCAAACTGCGTATTTGAAAAAATTATTATCATAATATTGTTACTTTCGTGAATAATATTTTTAACAAAAAGTTTTTCTTTACACTGTAATATTTTTTTAGCTAAGATTTAAAAATGTGTTGAACATCTGAGAGCTTTCAACTGTTAAAAATATTTTATAAAAAAATTTAATTCAAGAAAACAAAAACAGAGAAAGTAGGTTTTTCAAATAGTCATTTTTCTGTTTTTAAAGTTATTTCCTTCTAGCTTACAAGCATTTTTCAATTCTGTTGTTTATCTATTTTTCAATCCTTGATCTTTTCGAATTTTTTTCTGATGTATTTTTATCAGTAGAAAGTTCTGAAGTGGTCAACAGATTTTTCAAAACTGGCTAGAAAAAAATTGCAAAATACAAGAATAAGCCATATGATATAAAAAGTTTTTAATAATAAATGGAATCCCCTTTTTTACGTAAAATTGAACTATTGAACCGCTGTAATCCCTGTTAACCAATTACATTATTTAAATCAAATTCTTCAACTTGCGAATAATTCTTATAAATCTCTCCCCATGACAAACCTACAAAAATAAAGTTTGTATAAAAAGTTAAAAAATATTAGTATTTTTTTAAAAGAATGTTTGAAAAAAATGTAAAATGAGATTTTCTAGCTTCATGAAAATGATCACCTGCATATATTCATATCGGAAACATTATTTTTAGCTCTTGTCGCTCGACAAATCAAATGGCTCTTTGGTAAGCGCTACACGTGACAATCAACACGTGGCAATTGACCGATCGATGATTCATGATTATTTACTCGAAAACTTAAGTCTCATGCGGGCAACACTTATGATATAATTTTCAACCTGCACCTTGCATTATCACGTAATAAAAAAATGAGAGGCGGAAATAAGACTACTTTTATTTATTTTATTAATGATTATTTATTGCTATTTTAAATGTATAATTTTACGTTCTCCATTGTTTAATATCAACATTTGAAGTCACCTCTATTTTTTTTTATTTGTATAAATGAAATAATTGGATAAAAATAAATTTTGTTTAGGGCTGCCACATAGTAACTTTTAGCCACTTTTTTTCTCAAATCACTTTTTAGTCACTTTTTTACGATAAAGTCACTACAATCACTTTTTCAAGTGAAAAGATCACTTTAGTCATTTTTCTTTCAATAAATCAAAACAGAAATCAGGTCTCTAGCTATTTGTGAATTTTCTTGAATTATTTCGAATTCCTTTGAATTCTTTTAAATTCATCCTAAACTCGTATGAATTTCATCGAATTCTCTTGAATTCATGTAACTTTACTCCAATCTCACTGAAATCAATGGAATATTTTGGATTTTTTTCAATTCATTAGAATTCATCTGGAAAACACTATGAATTTTTACTAATTTATCCTGAATTATTTTTAATTCTTTTGAATTCTTTGCATATCTCTTGAATCTTTTCGAATTCAGCTCGAATGCTTTGGAATTCTCTTTAATTTTGTCGAATTCACCCTGAATTCTTTTGAGCTCTTCTGAATTCACCCAATCTACTCAATTCAATACATTTTTTTTAGTTCCATTAAATCCACCCTGAAGTCTCTTAAACTCACCTTGAATTCTTATGAATTTCATTCAATTTTTTTGAATTTCCTTAAATTCTTCTAAATTCACTCAAATTTTACTGAAAGCAATTGAATGTTTTTGATTGAATTCTTTGGAAATCTCTTTAATTTTTTCGAATTCAACCTGAATTCTTTTGAAATCTCTTGACTTTTCTCGAACTCCCCCAATTCTGCTCCATTCAATCGATTTCTTTTTCAATTTTATTAAATTCACCCTGCATCTTTTAAGCTCACATTGAACTCTCATGAATTTCATCAAAGTCTCTTGAATTCCTTTAAATTCTTCTAAATTCATTCAAATTTCACTGGAATCAATGGAATATTTGAGATTTTTAAAAATTAATTCGAATTCTTTTGGATCTATTCTGAAATTTTCTGATTTAACTGAAATTCTTTTTAATTCACTCTCAATTCTTATATATTTATCCTGAATTCCTTTGAATTATCTTGAACACTTTTAAATTTTCCCTGAATTCTTGTAAATTCATCTTGAATTTGTGAGCATTACATCTAATTCTCTTAAATTCCTCTGAATTCTTTTTGATCCTTGTCATTCTCGTGAATTTTTTCGAACTCACCATGAATTCTTTTAAATTCACTCCAAATCTACTAAAACCAATGGAATATTTTGGATTTTTCTCAAGTCATTTGAGGTTATTATGGAAATTCACCTTGACTTCTCATTCCAATTCATCCTGATTTTTTAAAAATTATTTCTGATTTTCTTGAATTTCTATGCATTCTTTTTAAATCATTTCAGTTTTACTAAAATCAATGGAATATTTTGGATTTTTTTTATTTTTTTCAATTAATTTGAATCTTTTTTAATTAACCCTGATTTTTTAAAATTCAACTTGAATTCTTTTGAATTCACTCTGAATTCTCATAGATTTATCCTGAAATCCTTTGAATTCTTTCGACTTCTTCTAAAATCACTCCAATGTTACTGAAATCAATGGAATATTTTGAATTTATTTCAATTCATTTGAAGTCATTGGGAATGCATCTCGACCTCTTATTAATTTTCCCTGAATTCTTTTTGATCCTTGTCGTTCTCGTGAATTTTTTCGAACTCACCATGAATTCTTCTAAATTCACTCCAAATCTACTAAAATCAATGGAATATTTTGGATTTTTCTCAAGTCATTTGAGGTTATTATAGAAATTCACATTCACTTCTCATTACAATTCATCCTGATTTTTTAAAAATTATTTCTGATTTTCTTGAATTTCTATGAATTCTTCTAAAATCATTTCAGTTAAAATCAATGGAATATTTTGGATTTTTTTCTTCAATTAATTTGAATCTTTTTTAATTAACCCTGATTTTTTAAAAATTCAACTTGAATTCTTTTGAATTCACTCTGAATCCTTAAAAATTTATCCTAAAATCCTTTGAATTCTTTCGACTTCTTCTAAAATCACTCCAATATTACTGAAATCAATGGAATATTTCGGATTTTTTTCAATTTATTTGAAATTATTGGGAATCCATTCTGACCTCTTATGAATTTATCCTGAATTCTTTTTAATTCTTTGTAATTCTCTTGAAATTCTTCGAATTCATCATGGATTCTTCCAAATTTACTCCAATTTTACTAAAATCAATGGAATATTTTGGATGTGTCTCAATTCATTTGAAGTTATTATGGAAATCCACCTTGACCTCTCATTATAATTTATCTTGAATTCTTTTTAATTCTTTCTGACTTCCTTGAATTTCTACGAATTTACCATGAATTATTCTAAAATCGCTCCACTTTTACTAAAATCAATGGAATATTTTGGATTTTTTTCAATTAATTTGAATCCTTTTAAATTAAGCCCTGATTTTTTTAAATTCTACTTGAATTGTTTTGAATTCACTCTGAATTCTTATAAATTTATCCTGAAATCCTTTGAATTCTTTTAAATTCTATTGAATTCTTTTAAAATCACTCCAAATATTACTGAAATCAATGGAATATATTGAATTTTTTTCAATTCATTTGAAGTTATTACGGAAATTCATCTTGACCTCTCATTATAATTTATCCTGAATTCTTTTTAATTCTTTCCGATTTTCTTGAATTTCTATGAATTCACCTTGAATTCTTCTAAAATCATTCCAGTTTTACTAAAATCAATGGAATGTTTTGGATTTTTTCAATTAATTTGAATTCTTTTAAATTAATACTGATTTTTTAAAAATTTAACTTGAATTGTTTTGAATTCACTCTGAATCCTGAAAAAATTATCCTAAAATTCTTTGAATTCTCTTAAAGTCTATTGAAATCTTTTAAATTCTATTGATTTTTCTAAAATTACTCTAATATTACTGAAATCAATGGAATATTTTGGATTTTTTTTCAATTCATTTAAAGTTATTGGGAATTCACCCCGTCCTCTAATAAATTTATCCTGAATTCTTTTGTAATTCTCTTGACTTTCGTCGAATTCACCATGAATTCTTGTAAAGTCATTCCAGTTTTACTAAGATCAATGGAATATTTTGGATTTTTGGATTTTTCTTCAATTAATTTGAATCCTTTTGAATTAACCCTGATTTTTAAAAATTTAACTTGCATTATTTTTAATTCTCTATGAATCCTTAAAAAATTATCCTAAAATTCTTTGAATTCTTCTAAATTCTATTGAATTCTTCTAAAATGATTCCAATATTACTGAAATCAATGGAATATTTTTGATTTTTTTTTCAATTCATTTGAAGTTATTGGGAATTCACCCTGACCTCTTATTAAATTATCCTGAATTCTTTTTAATTCTTTGTAATCAATGGAATATTTTGGATTTTTGGATCTTTTTCAATTAATTTGGATCCTTTTAAATGAATCGTGAATTTAAAAAAATGTAATTCGAATTGTTTCGAATTCACTCTATGTGCTGAATTTACTCTGAATCCTTATAAATATATCCTAAAATCTCTTGAATTCTTTTGAATTCTTCATATCTCCAATATTACTAAAATCAATGGAATATTTTGGATTTTTGGATTTTTCTGAATTCATTTGAAGTCATTTTGAGAATTCACATTGACCTCTTATTAATTTATCCTGAATTCTTTTTAATTCTTTGTGATTCTCTTGAATTTTTTCGAATTCACCGTGAATTCTTCTAAAATCATTCCAATTTTACTAAAATCAATAGAATATTTGGGTTATTTTTTAAAATTAATTTGAATCCTTTTGAATTAACCCTGATTTTTTAAAAATTTAACTTGAATTGTTTCAAATTCACTCTGAATCCTTAAAAAATTATCCTAAAATCCTTTGAATTCTTCTAAAATCACTCCAATGTTACTGAAATCAATGGAATATTTTGGATTTTTCTCAATTCATTTTAAGTGTTTATAGGAATTCACCTTGACCTCTAATTATAATTTATCCTGAACTCTTTTTCATTCTTTGTAATTCTCTTGAATTTCTTCGAATTCACCACGAATTCTTCTAAATTCACTCCAATTTTACTGGGATCAATGGATTATTTTGGATTTAAAAAAAATTCATTTGAATTCATTTGGAATACACTCTGACCTCTCAATAATTTACCCTGAATTCTTTGTGATTCTTTGGAATTCTCATGAATTTTTTCGAATTGACGCTGAATTCTTTGGAATTCTCATGAATTTTTCGAGTTCACCCTGAATTCTTTAGAGTTTTCCTTAATTCACTCAATTCTACTCAATTCAATAGGTTTTTTTTTTCATTTGTATTTAATTTACCCTGAAGTCTTCTATAAATTTACCTTAAATTCTTATGAATTTTATGAAAGTCTCTTGAATGCCCTTGTATTTTTTTTAAATTAACTCCAATTTTACTGAAATCAATGGAATATTTTGGATTTTTTTTTCAGTTTATTTGAAGTCGTTTGGAATACACCCTGAGTTCTTAATAATTTATCCCTAATTCTTTTTAATTTTTTGGAATTCTCATGAATTTTTTCGAGTTGACGCTGAATTCTTTGGAATTCTCTTGAATTTTTCTAATTCACTCTGAATTCTTTAAAATTTTCCTAAATTCACTCAATTCTACTCAATTCAATAGGGTTTTTTTCCATTTGTATTTCAATCACCCTGAAGTTTTCTAAGCTTACCTTGAATTTTTATGAATTTCAGCAAAGTCTCTTGAATGCCCTTGAATTCTTCTAAATTCACTCCAAATTTACTGAAATCAATGGAATATTTTGGATTTTTTAAAAAATTCATTTGAATTCATTTGAAATACACTCTGACCTCTCAATAATTTATCCTGAACTCTTTTTAATTATTTGGAATTCTCTTGAATTTTTTCGAATTCAACCTGAATGCTTTGGAATTCTCTTGAATTTTTTTAATTCACCCTGGATTCTTTTAAGTTTTCATAAATTCACTCAATTCTACTCAATTCAGTAGGTTTTATTTTCATTTGTATTTAAATCACCCTGAAGTCTTCTAAGCTTACCTTGAATTCTTACGAATTTCATCAAAGTCTCTTGAATTTCCTTGAATTCTTCTAAAGTCACTCCAATTTTACTGTAACCCGTGGAATATTCTGGATTTTTTTCAATTCATTTAAAATCCACCCTGACCTCTTATTAATTGATCCTGAATTCTTGTTAAATCTTTGGAACTCTCTTGATTTTTTGGAATTCAACCTAAATGCTTTGGAATTCTTTTGATGTTTTTTTTTTGAAATTCACCCTGAATTCTTTTTAATTCTCTTAAATTTACTCAATTCCACTCAATTTAATGGCTTTTCTTTGTTTTTTTTTTAGATGTATTTAATTCACCCTGAAGTCTTCTAAGCTTACCTTGAATTCCTCTGAATTATCTTGAATTCTCTTAAACTCACCTTGATTTCTTAAGAATTTCATCAATGTTTCTTGAATTCTTCTAAAGTCACTCCAATTTCACTGAAATCCTTGGAATATTTTGGATTTCTTTCAATGCATTTAAAATTCACACTGACCTCTTATTAATTTATCCTGAATTCTTTTTAATTCTTTGTAATTTTCGTGAATTTTTTCGAATTCAACCTGAACGTTTTGGAATTCTTTTGAACTTTTTTCGAATTCACCCTGAATTCTGTTGAATTCTCCTAAATTCCCTCAATTCTACTCAATTCAATGGGTTTTTGTTTTTGTTTTAGTTCTATCTAATTCACCCTTAAGTCTTCCAAGCTTATTTGTAATTCCTTTGAATTATCTTGAATTCTTTGAAACTCACTCTGAGTTTTTATGAATTTCATCAAAGTCTCTTAAATTTCCTTGAATTCTTCTAAATTTACTCCTATTTTACTGAACTCCATGGAATATTTTGGATTTCTTTCAACTCATTTCGAATTCACCCTGACCTCATTAATTTAGCCTGAATTATTTCTAATTCTTTTGATTTCTTTTGAATTTTTTCGGATTCAACCTAAATGCTTTGGAATTCTCTTGAATTTTTTCGAATTTGCCCTGAATTCTGTTGAATTGTCCTATGAATTCACTCAATTCTACTCAGGTCAATGGGTTTTTGTGTTTATTTAGTTGTATTTAGTTCACCCTGAAGTCTTCTAAGCTTACCTTGAATTCCTTTGAATTATCTTCAATTCTTTTTAACTCGTCTTAAGTTCTTACGAATTTCATCAAAGTCTCTTGAATTTCCTTGAATTCTTCTAAATACACTTCAATTTTACTGAAACCCAAGGAATATTTTGAATTTTTTTTTCAACTCATTTTTAATTCACCGTGACCTCCTATTAATTTATCCTGATTTATTTTCAATTCTTTGGATTTTTCGTGAATTTTTTCGAATGTAATCTGAATGCTTTGTAATTCTGTTGAATTTTTTTTCGAATTTATTCTGATTTTTTAAAAATTTTCCTAAATTCACTCAATTCTACTCAATTCAATAGGGCTTTTTGGTTTTTTTAGTTGGAATTAATTCCTGTGCTTTTTGAATTAGAAATTATAGTCACTTTTGGTCACTCTACGATCGAAAAAGGCCACTTTTTTCACTTTTTTCAAATAAATTAGGCTGTGGCAGCCCTGATTTTGTCCCAATGTCAGAAATAAAATTTGTTTTGAATTCGAAAAAAGAAATTGTGAAATTTAATGATGCAAATCATTTATTATCATTTTTATCAAGTATTTTTATAATTTTTACAAATTCTGGAATAAAATGAAAGGGAAACTTTGTGTTCTCATTATGTGGATTTATGCCAAAGACGTAAATCAGTTGGCGAAAGTTTTGTATAAATCAAATTCTAATCTTAGCTGCATTAGATTTTCCTGAAATTATACACAAAACTTGCTGATTGAAAACACTCTTGAAAATTTCGTTTCTTTAATTATCATTTCGAAAATTCTTCTTAAAAAATATTAATTACTGGCACAATTTTTTTTTATAAGTTTCAAATTTGAAAACATTTTGCAAATAAATTAATTTGCAACCAGAAAAAGAAACAAAAATGTAGAATTATAAGAATTAGATTCATCTAAATTGAAAATTAGTTTTTGTTTCTTCCACAACTTTCCAGAAAAATAATCAGGTCACTTTTAGTCACTTTTTTTCAAACCACTTTTTAGTCACTTTTTTAAAGATAAAGTCACTATAGTCACAGAAACAGAGGGTCAAGCACTAATAAATTCAGATCTATACCTATTACTGAATTTTCTTGAATTCTTTTAAATTCTTTTAAATTGTGGTTAAATCTCTTGAATTCTTGAAATTCTCTTAAAGTCCATTGAATTCAATGGCATTTTTTTGGATTCTGAAAATTTTGTTCCATTCACTTGAATTAATTCAAATTCACCCTACATTATTTTAAATTCACCCTGAATTCTCCTCAATTTATCTAGAATTCGTATGAATTTCAACGAATCCTCTTGAATTCCTTTAAATTCTTCTAAATTCACTCAATTCTACTCAATTTAATGATTTTTTTCTTTTTTTTTCTTTCAAACTCACTTTCAATTCTTAGGCATTTCATCAATTTTTTTAAAAATTCCATTGAATTTTTCTAAATTCATTCAAAATTTAATAAACTCAATGAATTTTTTAAATATTTTTGAATTCTTTGTCAAGCCACTTGATTTTTTGAAAATTCATCTTGAATTTCGGTCAATTTCGTCGAATTCTTCTCATTTCTCTTAAATTCCTGTAAATTGACTCTAATTTTATTTTATTCATAGCTTTTTTCATTTTTTCTCAATTCAACTCAGTTCTTTCGAATTCTCTTGAATTCTCTCGATTCACTCTTATTTTATTTTATTCATTGGTTGTTTTTGATTTATATATTTTTTCAATTCACTTCAATTCTGTTACATTTGCCCTGTATTCTGTCCACTCACAATTTATTAAATTCAATCGAAATTTTTCGATTTTTAAAATTTTGGTTGATTCACTCAAATTCTTATGAATTTCATCAAAATCTCTTGAATTTGCTTAAATTCTTCCTAATTCACACCAATCTTATTGAAATCAGTGAAATGTTTTGGATTTTCGTCAATTCATTTGGAATCCAACCTGAATTCTTATTAATTTGTCCTGAATTCTATTTAATCCTTTGGAATTCTTTTGAATTTTTTTCGAAATCCCGTTGAATTCCTTTGAACCCCCTTAAATTTTTCTAAATTCACTTCAGGTTTAATGAATTCAATGAAGTTTTTAATATTTTTGAATTGATTTCAATTCACTCGAAGTTTTCTATTCTTCCTGAATTTTTATCAATTTCATCAAATTCTTCTCATTTCCCTTAAGTTCCTCTAAATTCA
>JAUMHM010000001.1:16364981-16380661 GCA_032362435.1 Melikaiella ostensackeni | reverse complement strand
CCATACAACAAGCATCAAGCTGTAATCCCTAACACATAGGGCCAAAAGTACACCTTCCAAAACGATAAGGCCCAAAATAAAACCTTAAATATAAGACTAAAAAAGAAGACTCAAAAATATAAGGCTAAAAAATAAGACAAAAAGAAAGAATAAGGTTAAAAGAAGGCCCAAACAACAAGCATCAAGTTGTAAGCCCCAAAACATAGGGCCCAAAAATACACCTTCCAAAACGATAAGGCCCAAAATAAGACTTAAAATATAAGACTAAAAAAGAAGACCCAAAAATATAAGGCTAAAAAATAAGGCCCAAATACGATGAACGGACGGACCACCCGAGTCTACGAAACCCTAAAATTGGAAGCCTTTTAAATTTAAGGCCTTTAAATTTCTATAGACGCGATAATCTTTCTCTTTCTTCAAGCGTTTCGAAAGCACCTGTTGAAATTTCAAATTGACTCTCATAATATATCTTCTTTTCGCTTCGTTAAAATACTAATTAAATGTTGCCTTAGGAAAAAAGCAATTTGAAGAGAAGGGAAAAATTGAATGTTCATGGAAGGCCCATTCTTTTGCCTGGATGATATGAAAAAGTATGAATGAAAATGGAGACGCAGGTGTTTTGAAACGAACGGTCAGAAGGCAAGCAGGTATAGTGCTGTCGTGTCTACTCGTCTACAACCTGCAACCTGATCAGAAACCGGAAGTTCCGCTTTCTGCTCTGCTAGCCGCAAACAATGAGATGGAGCAATTCAGGAGGGGCACGAGCGATCGAGAGGGGTCTCAACTAACTACAAATTACCAATTGTTCACCGTTTCGAGTCTTAACTTTCAAGATTTCCCGAATAAGAGGACAGTTATGTAGAAAAATCTGGTCAGTTGTAGGGGGCAGGGGCCGTCCATAAACTACGTTACCATTTTTGGACTTCCCCCCCCTCCCGTCCCGCAGTGGGGCATAAAAGTGTCTGTGGACAAATCTATTTTCAGACTAAACTACGCAACCGATTTCGTCTTTTTTTTTTAAAATTAGAGCGTATTAAATTATGCATCGTTACAACAGAGGACTTTTTTGGAAAATTTTCTGAAAAAGTTTTTATTCAATAAACAAAATAAATTTTTTTTTTGTATTTTCAAGACAGCCATTTAGTCAAAGAAAAAAAATTATTTTACAGAAAATGGTCTATGTCGAGGCAAAAACTCATTAAGAATGATGTCCAACAGTATTAATTTAATAAAACAAAAATTTTAATTGTTCTAAGCAAATTGGCGAAAAAAAGTTGTATTTTCTTTATTTGCCACATTTAAATGCACGGGAATTAAATTCGGCTCAGTTCACTCAAATTTTTATGAATTTCATTAAAGTTTCATTATTTCCATTGAATTCTTTTAAATTTACTCCAGTTTTACTGAAATCAATGGAATTTTTTGAATTTTTTACAATTTACTTGAATTCATATGAATTCACCCTTAATTCTTATTAATTTATCCTGATTTTATTTAAATTCTATTGAATACTTTAGAATTTTTTTGAATTTTTCAAATTAACCTTGAATTCTTCTAAGCTCACTTAATTCTACTAATTCAATGCATTTTTTTTCAAGTTTTTTTCAATTCAACCTGAACTCTTTTAAACTCACCTTGAATTCTGAAGCATTTTTTCAAATGGTTTTGAATTCCCTTAAGTTTTTCTAAATTCACTCCAAATTTAACGAATTTAATGAATTTTGTTAATATTTTTGGATTGTTTTCAATTCACTTGAATTTTTTTTAACACTTAAATTTAGTTGAATTCTGTTCACTCTCATTTTACTCAATTCAATAGAAATTTGTTGATTTTTTAAATTTGGTTCAATTCACTCAAATTTTTATGAATTTCATTAAAGTTTTCTTATTTCCATTGAATTCTTCTAAATTCACTCCAGTTTTACTGAAATCAATGGAGTATTTTGAATTTTTTGCAATTCATTTGAATTTATTTGGAATTCACCCTTAATTCTTATCAATTCATTTAAATTCTATTGAATACTTTGGAATCGTTTTGAATTTTTTTAACTTACCTTGTATTCTTGTCACTCAATTCAACTCAATTCGATGAATGTTTTTTTTAAGTTTTTTTGAATTCACCCTGAAGTCCTTTAAACTCACCTTGAATTCTTAGGCATTTTTTCAAATGCTTCTGAATTCCCTTAAGTTTTTGTAAATTCACTCCAAACTTAATGAATTCAATGAATTTTGTTAATTTTTAAAAATTATTTTCAATTTACTTGAATTTTCTTGAAAATCCACCGTGAATTTTTATGAATTTAATCGAATTTTTCTCATTCCCCTACAATTCATTTGAATTCTGTTGAATACTTTTACATTGTTTGAATTTTTTAAAATTTACCTTGTATTTTTCTCACTCAATTCTACTCAATTCAATGAATATTTTTTTCAATTTCTTTTTTATTCACCCTGAAGTCTTTCAAACTCACCTTGAATTCTTAGGCATTTCATCAAATGCTTTTGAATTCCCTTGACTTTTTCGAAATTCACTCCAAACTTAATGAATTCAATTAATTAAATAAAAAATTTAATAAATAATTATATTCTGTTCATTCCTATTTTACTCAATTCAATGGACATTTTTTGATTTCTTAAATTTGGTTCAATTCACTCAAATTCTTATGAATTTCATTAAAGTTTCCTTATCTCCCTTGAGTTCTTCTCAATTCACTCCCAATTTACTGAAATCAATTGAACATTTTGGATTTTTCTCAATTTATTTGAATACTTTTGAATTTAACTTGAATTGTTTTGAATTCTTATGAAATTATCCTGAATTCACTAAAATTCACCTGGAATTCTTATGCATATCATCGAATTCTTTTGAATTTAAAAATAACATTTGTCACGTTATTAATGCACATTAAACTGTTTTAGTCAATTTTAGTCACTTTCTGGGTTAGAAATTAGTTACTTTTGGTCACTTTTTCGGTTTAAATAGATCATTTTTTGCGTTTTCTGCGATTTTATAAGTTTTAATAAGATTTGCTTATCGATTTCATTAAATTTTTAATTGCTGAAAATAAGGCGCTTGAATTCAAGAAGAATCGGAGTTTCTTAAATTGGGGGGGGGGGGGGTGACCACCCAATCGCCCCTCTCTGGATCCGCCCTTGAACTAAACTCCCTAGAATCGCGAAAAAAAGCAGAATAAACGTGAAATCCGCATCGTTACAACGGAGAACATTTTCGAAAAATTTTCTCAAAAATTGTTTATTTAATAAACAAAATTTTTAAAAAATTTTTGACTTTTCAAAACTACCATTTAGTAAACAAAAATTTTGTTTTACCGAAAGTGGTCCACGTTGAAGCAAAAACTCATTAAAAATGACGTCCAGCAGTATGGATTGGATAAAACAAAAATTTAATTTGTTATAAACATAGTAGTGAACAAAAGTTATATCTTCTTTATTTGCCACATTTAAATGCAGTAAAGCAATATTTTCAGGAAAAATAGGAATAAAATAATGTTAGCTTAAAACTAGAAGACGTTAAACAGCAATTCCTAATTGTTTATACCAATTTTATAAATAAATACGAAATTGAGGCATTTTTAATTAGATAGATTTAGCTTTTTCAGCAAAATTGGCTATAAATATTTCACCAATGACCTTCTGCTGTGATAGTTTGCACTGGAGCAATAATCGTGTATTATTTAAACAAATGCATTATTTGGCCATTTTTGAGTAGATACGTTTCGCTTTTTCAGCAGAATCAATAACTAATAGGTTGTTAATGTGTCTTGCTGTTATACTTCACACTTTGGCAACAATTGTTTATTGTTTTGAAAAAATTAGTTAACAAATTAATTATTTGAGCATTTTTCAATATAGAAATGTTGTTTTTTTGCAGAATCTACTACAAACATTTCAGAGATAGTCTATTGTTATCATAATTTGCAGTTAAACAATAACTGTACATTATTTAAATAAATTTAATAAACAAATGTATTTTGTGATCTTTTTTTCAGTTGATAAGCTTCCTTTTTTCAGCAGAGTCAACTGTTAGTATGTTAATGTCTTTTGCAGTTATACCTTGTAGTTTTACAATATTTGTGTCTCAAGCTTCGAATTAGCTTTCATGATTCTGCTAAAAAAACAAAATTTCTATATTGAAAAGTGGTCAGATAATTAATTTGTTAACTGAATTTGTTTAAACAATAAACAATTGATGTCTAAGTGCAAAGTAAAACAGCAAGACACATTTGCAACATACTAATTATTGATTCTGCTGAAAAAACGTAGCTTATCTATTGGAAAATTGCCAATCAATACCTTTGTTTATTAAATTTGTTTAAACAATATACAATATCGTCCAACTGCAAATTTTCACAGCAAAAGGCCATTGGTGAAATATTTATAGTTAATTCTACTAAAAAAAACAAAACTAATTTATTGAAAAACAGCCAAGCACTCCATTTGTTAAATAAATTTGTTTAAACAATACATAATCATTATTTAACTGCAAATTCTCAAAGCGAAACACCATTTTTGAGATGTTTGTAGTTAATTCTGTTGAAAAAAAGAAATTTCTTTATTGAAAAACGCTCAAATACTTAATTCGTTAACTAAATTTGTTTAAACAATAAACAATTGTTGCCAAAGTATAAAGTATAACAACAAGACACATTGGCAACCTACTAATTATTTATTCTGATGAAGAAAACAAAACGTCTTTAATCAAAAGTGGCCAAATAGTGCATTTGTTTATTTTTGTTTAAGTACTACACGATTGTTGTTGCAGTGCGAAATATCACAGTAGAAGGTCACTGGTGAAATATTTATAACTAGTTCTGTTGAAAAAGCTAAATTTATTTAATAAATAATGCCTTAATTTCGTATTTGTTTATAAAATTGTTATAAACAATTCGGAATTGATTTTTAACTTCTCCTAATTTTAAGCTAACATCATTTTATTTCCATTTTCTCCTGACGTATTGCTTTACTGCATTTAAATATGGCAAGTAAAGAAGATATAACTTTTGTTCACTAATTTGTTAATAACAATTTAAATCTTCGTTTGATCAAACTAATACTGCTGGACATAATTTTTAATGAGTTTTCGCCTCGATGTGGACCACTTTCGGTCAAATAAATTTTTTTTTACTAAATGGCAGTCTTAAAAAGTAAAAAAAGAAAAATTTCATTTTGTTTATTAAATAAAATTTGTTTGAGGAAATTCTTCAAAAATGTCCTCCATTTTTAACGAATTCAGAATAAATTCACAAGAATTCAAAACAATTCAAGTTAAATTCAAAAGTATTCAAATAAATTGAAAAAAAAATGCAAAAAGTTAAATTGATTCCAGTAAACTGGGTGTGAATTGAGAAGAATTCAAGAGAAATGAGAAAACTTTAATGAAGTTCATAAAAATTCAAGTGATTTAAACCAAATTTGAAAAATCAAAAAATGTCCGTTGAACTGAGTAAAATGGGACTGAATAGGATTTAACCAAATTTAAGTGAATTGAAAAAAATTCAAAAAATCAAAAACAAACAATGAAATAAATAAAATTCCAATGAATTTTAAGGAATTTTAGAGGAATGAGAAAAATGCGATAGAATTCATAAAAATTTATGGTAAATTTTTTAAAAATTCAAGTGAATTGAAAACAATTCAAATTATTAACAAAATTCATTGAATTCATTAAGTTTGGAGTGAATTGAGAAAAACTTAAGAAAATTCAAAAGTATTGGTGAAATGCCTAAGAATTCAAGGTGAGCTTAAAAGACTTTAGGGTGAATTCAAAAAAACTTTTTAAAAAATTCATTGAATTGAGTAGAATTGAGTAAACTTAGAGGAATTTAAAAGAATTCAAGGTAAATTGAAATTTTGTTTAAAGAATTCCAAAGCATTTAATAGAATTTAAATGAGTTCGTGATAAATTAATAAGAATTCAGGGTGAATTCCAAATGAATTCAAACAAATTGAAAAAAATTCAAAATATTCCATTGATTTCAGTAAAACTGGAGTGAATTTAGAAAAATTCGAAGGAAATAAGGAAACTTTAATGAAATTCATAAGAATTGGAGTGAATTGAAGCAAATTCAAAAAATCAAGAAATTTCCATTGAACTGAGTGAAATGAGAGTGAACAGAATTGAACAAAATTTAAGTGAATTGAAAGAAATTCAAAACATAAAAAACAACCAATGAAATGAATAAAATTCCAGTGAATTTAAAGGAATTTTAGAGAGCTGAGAAGAATTCGATGAAATTCATAAAAATTCACGATGAATTTTCAAAAAATTTAAGAACATTGAAAACAGTTCAAAATTAATATTTAAAAAATGCATTGAATTCATTAAGTTTGGAGTGGATTTATAAAAACTTAAGGGAATTCAAAAGCAAAGGTGAGTTTAAAAGACTTCAGGGTGAATTCAGAAAACTGGAAAGAAAAATCATTGAATTGAGTAGAATTAAGTGAATTTAGGAGAATTCGAGTGAATTCAAAAGAATTCAAAGTAAATTTTAAAAATTTCAAAGAATTCCATAGTATTCAATAAAATTTAAATGAGTTCAGGATAAATTAATAAGAATTAAGGGTGAATTGAAAATAAATTCAAATGAATTGCAAAAAATTCAAAATATTTCATTGATTTCAGTAAAACTGGAGTGAATTTAGAAGAATTTAAGGGAATTCAAGAGAATTCGATGAATTTCATACGGCTCCAAGATGAATTTAAAGAAATTCAGAGTGAATTTAAAATAACCCAAGTGAATGCAACAAAATTCTTTAAATCTAAAAATACTCAATTAAATTTAATATAATTCAAAGGAAGATAATAGTAATAAAAGGAATTCAAAAGAATTCAAGAAAATTCAGAAATAGGTATAGACCTGAATTTAATAATCAATAGTGAGCAAACCTTGGGTAAGCCAAGAATAAACCCAAATCTGCCAAAACACCTGATTTTTCAACCCAAAAAGATGAATTTTCAAAAAAAATTCACTTTTAGTCAAGCAGTTGCATTGACAACCAAATAGTTGAATTTTCGACCAAAAAAAGATTACTTTAACAAAATAGTTGAACTTTCAACAAAATAAGTAAATTTTTGACAAAATAGTTGAAGTTTTAACCAAATAGTTAAATTTTCATCCTAAAAATATGCATTTTCAACCAAACGATCGAATTTGCAAACAAAAAAGATTAAAATTCAATCAAAAACAGTTACATTTTTAACCGAGTTCTTAAATTTTTAAACTAAAAAGACGATCTTTTAAGAAGGCAGTTAAATCTTCAACCTGCGAAGTTGACTTCCTAACAAAAAAGTTCATTTTCAATCAATGAAGATGACTTTTTTACCATAAAAGATGAATTTTCAATCCAAAAGAACGAATTTTCAACAAAACAGTTAAATTTTCTACCAAAGAAGACGTCTTTAACAAAATATTTGAATTGTCAACTAGATAAATAAACTTTCAACAATATAGTTGAATTTTTAGCCTACAAAAAGATGAATTTTCAACCAACAAGGTTAATTTTCTGCCAAATGACGAATTTTCCAAAAATACATGAATATTCTACCAAATAGTTGGATTTTCATTTTAAAACATAAGCTTCAAAAAAAAATGGAACAGTTAAATTTTCAGTTAAAAAAATTAATTTTCAATAAAAAAACAAATTTTTTAAATAAAATAGTTCAATCCTCAACCAAATAGATGAATTTTCAACAAAAAAGATTAATTTTCTACCCCAAACACGAATTTGTTACAAAATACATGAATTTTCAACTTATAAAGGACACATTTTCGTCCAAAGAGGTGAATGTTTAAGAAAAAAGAATTTATAACAAAGTATTTCAACTTTCAAACAATAATTAATATCTCAACCAGACAAATTTAATTTTCAACCAAAAATATGAATTTTCAACAGAAAAGTTAGTTTGCAACCAAATAGTTTAATTTTCTACCAAATAGCTGAATTTTCAAGCCAAAGAGACGAATTTTCTACAAAACAGTTGAATTTTTGAAACCAGAAAAATTAATTTTCAACAAAAAAGTTAATTTTTAACCAAACAGTTGAATTTTCAACTAAAATGATGAATCTTTAACAAAAATTTTTTTTTTACAAAGTAGTTCAAATTTAAGCCAAGTAGTTAATTTTTCAACCAAAAAATATGAATTCTCAACAAAAAATACAATAGTTAATATTTCATCCAAATAAAATTTTAATTGTAAATCAAATACAGTTGAATTCCACCAAAATGATGAATTTCCGAAAAAGTAGTTAAGTCCTCAACCACAAAAAATTAATTTTCTACCAAACACTTGCATTTTCAACTAGAAAGGATGAATTTTCAGCGAAGAAGATTAACTTTTTAGCAGAAAAAACGATTTTTCAACATAATACATGAATTTTCAACCTAATAAATGAATTCTCAGCTAGAAAAGATCAATTCACAACTAAAAATATCAATTTTCAACCAAAAATGGAAAACTTACATTTCCAGTTGAAAAAATTAATTTCTTAACCAATAAAAAAATGAATTTTCAACAAAATAGTTTAATTTTCAACCAAAGAGATGTATCTTCAACACTGTTTGACACGTTACTAGTCAAAAGTAACGCGTTATCCTGACGTTACTTTTTTAAATTTAATTTTTAATACATCATTTTATATTATCACCAGCCTTAAACAGTTTTTTAAAAATTGAAAGTGCTTAAAAAATTAATAATTTCCGATTTCATATGAAATCGGGCAGTCTGACCCTGGTGATGTCACGGAATTGTTTGTGGCTAAAATTTATTGTTTTCCAAGGTTTACTTGAATATTTAGGTGAATTGTGTAAAAATTAAACAAAATTTCCTGTAAAATGTTTTTTCTTGCAAACAAACTGACATAATTTTTTTTCTTTGTATGCCATTTTAGTAATTTTTATAATTTTTCAAGTTTTTGAAAGAGATTTGAAAGAGTGTAGATTACACTACAAGTAAACTAATCAGGAATTTTAAATTAATAATCTATAAATTGTTTTTAATTCACACTATAATTATTTGTAAACCACAAACGAAATATTTTTTAAATAAGAATGATATGCCGAACAATAATCGAAGCACCGATGCACGAAAACCGAACAAAAAACCAACATGTTTCGAAGCCAATTTAGGCTTCCTGATCAGGGGTAATTTATAGGATAACTACAGTTATAAATAATGAAACATGTAATAATCAAATTCAAATATTACCTGAAAGAATAAATAATACATTTTTATTAAAAAATGTTGTTTGGTCAATCTTTCCATTTTATTATTAAAATCAAACACTTTTAAGATGAAAGTGAAGTTCACTTTCTTATGAACATTTTTGTTATTCTGAAGTAGAACACACTATATAGTTATGTGTATCTGTGCATGGCAGCCTTTTTAACCAAATTCAAAGAGATTTATTAAATTTATTGGTATTCTCATTAAAAATTTCTTTGTTATCTTTTTTTGTTGAAGTCAAAACATATTATCTTGTTAATATGAATATCTTCTTTAGAAAAAACCCATGAAACCTGCATTCTATCAATAAATCCTTCTGTATTCATGTATTAAATTTAAGTTTTTACTGATTGAATAAACTGATTAAATTCTTTAATACCCCTACTCCGGACTTTCAGTAACATGTATCATAAAATCACATTCCACCAAATTTTTATCAATTACATACACTAAAAACTATATTAACACAAAATAGGAAAATAAGAATAGATAAAATAATTTTTATATAACTTCCTGCGTATGAAATCCAATGTTTCGCAAACACTTCGCCACAACACTAATTGAAACAAACATTTCAATTATTTTTCAAAAACATTTTTGATTTTTAATGATTTCATTTTTCTTTTTAGAGATAGAATCATTAATCCACTTTTTTAATATACATTTTCTTAATTATGAGAAAAATTCTTCCCCGCGAAAAAAATTCAGAAAAACGAAGTGTAACAATCGACAGGTGGTAGAAGACTGACAGTCTACATAGACCCTTAGAAAAACGATCATTTTAACATTTTTTTTGAGACTAATCAGTTTCAAACCCTCACAAAAGGCATATATTCGAAGAGTGCTCATAGATTTTTGGAAACTATACTAGGATGACATTTTAATTATATTAACAGTATATTTGGAAAGAAACAAATGTATAGTAGACTGAAAAATATATTAAATATATTTGAAATCAAAAACATATGTAAAAATTATAAGATTAGAGAAAAATGTAAATAAAGTACGAACTCAATGGTACATAATAACAGAATACACATATTGTCCATATGAAATCTTCCTCAGAGTACCATTTTTTTGTAGGAAACGAGGGTATCATTTCTTTTACCTGAATGTATGTAAAACCTTGCAACCTTTTTTTTAAAGAAGTACCAGGTTAACATTTTAATTAGTTGTAAAATTGAAAGAACTTGTTAAAATTTATTACAAGATTTATGTACACAGAACATGGGAAATGAAGGAAATAGATCATAGTGCCAATGTGGGTTGATTTAGAACCGATCTATTCGGATTATTCCATTTTTCAAAAAGAAAAAAGGTAATAATCCAAACCAATAACACATTTCTAAAAAATTGATAACTTCCTCAAATTTTTAAACTATATTTAAGTAAAATAGATATCTTTTGGTAAATTGAGTGAACCATTAACACCTCAATTAAAAGGAATTTTAATAGTATTCATAGGCAACCTTGCAGATTGGAACAAATCAAAATGATTGGACAAAACCAAATATTATATTCATAGTTATTAAGATCTACAACTGTATGGAAAGATTTTGTCTGGATATTATAATAACTTTTCCCATAAATTGGAAATTATTTATAAAGAATACGAAAGGAAAACGGAATCAATGAGGATTTAAAAAGAAGCCTTAAATTAACTACATCCTTCGTTCAAAGTATAATAATATAATCAATAAACTCGGAAAAATGTTTATTTGAATCTCCAAAACTGGTATGGAATTAACTAAAGAATTCGCAATTATTGGGATAAAAAACAGTATCATTGAGTCAACTGAGCAATTTTTTAAATAAAATTTGAAAATTTTCATCAAGAGTTTGCTTGATTGATTTAATGAAGTATACATAACTTTGTACATTTGAAGAGATCATTTATTTCAAGCGAAGAAATATTTCGTACAATTAAATAAATATTTTCTAAACTTAATAAAACAAGCCAACCGTAAATTTTAGCTGATTAGAACAAACGAATATGGTTAATACAAATTTTCATCACGTGTCCAATGTTTTTTTTTAAATCAACTAAATCCAGTCAACCAAACATAATTTTATTGAATTGCCACCCTGGCAAAAGTTTCGGATAGGAATTCATTCCGAATCAATCCGAATTATTCCGAAATTTGTGTCCGAACCAATCCAAATCAATCCGAACCAATCATAACCAAATTTTCGATCCGAATGAATCCGAATAAATTCGAACTCGGACTGGTATATATTGAATTTTCAATCCAAATGAATCCGAGTTCGGACTGAATCGGATTCATTCGGATAGAAAATTGGCTTAGGTCAATCCAAGTTCGGATTGATTCAGATTCATTCGGATTGATTCGGATTCATTCTGATTGAAAATTTGGTTTGGATTGATTTGAATTGGAAGTTCGGATTGAGTCGGATTAATTTTTTACTGATTTGAATCGAACAAAATCCAGAACTTTTTTGGATTGGTTCGAATACAGATTTCGGAATGATTCGCATTGGTTCGGAATGATTCGAAATGACTTTCTATCCGAAACTTTCCCCAGGGCAATTCGTGACTCCACTTCACTCGCCCTGACTTGCATTGTCTTTTTGGGTAATTCGTGTGATTAGAGTATGTTTTTTATTGGATGCGGATGTTTTAAAGATGGAAACCTATCTCTTCAGGGCTCCTAGTTGAATGTTCGAATAAATTATTTGTAAGAACTGCTTTTGTTTTACTTCCAAACTTTTACTAAATTATATTACTTGAATCGTTGATTTTTTTTATTCTGGAAAATCACATTGAAATTTATAAACATTTTTTATTTGCTTATACAAAACATAAAAGATTTCACAATCAGATAAAAAGCTTTTTAATATATGACATGAACCCGTTCAGTGACATGTTCACTGGTTTTTTGAAAGATGACGTTTTTTAATTGACCCAAGCATTACAATTGTTTTTATAAACTTTTTGTATTGGTAATAGGGTCTTATGGTTATGTAACATAACATGCAATAAACAATATAACTATGAGATTGGCAAACGTTTCGGCCTCGGACAGAGGCCCTCTTCAGTGCCAGATTATAAAAATTAGGAATGCGTGCATAAACTTATGTGTATATCTTCCACGTGCGGTTTCCTTCTCTCCACCACTCCCTCTCTCTTCATGTGCTTTATCTTATCGCTGTAGAAGGTCAAGTGAATTTTGAAACTGTTAAACAGTAATCCAAGAAACAAAATTTTCACTGACACTTTACACAGCACTATTCACACAATCGTTTAAATTCGAAAGGAAGTTGAAATTGAGATGAAATGCACAACCAAGTGTAAAATTTAAAAAAGGAATTTATTTTTATTTCATAAGATTAGTTTTCGACGTAAATACGAGTGTTTTGGCATCCGCTCTATATCAGATCACGTCGAGAACTGAAAAAAGCATTCTCAGAGGTCCTATAGTTTAACGACTTTCGAAATTCAAAGATAATCAAAAGATTTTACTTTAACTTTTTTAAAGGGTCGTGGTAGTAAGGCCAACTCTCTTCATAAAACCTGACACTCGAGCCACTTGAGAACACGGGGGTCATTGGTCCACCTGTTCTCAAATTTTTTATCTCTTTATGACAGGGTAGTATATTTTTGAAAGATTTTCCACGTCGGTTCTCGAATTGACCGAATGATCATTACTAGCAATGTGACACATTTCAAGCACCAGACGTTAACGATAATGGCCCTCATTCGTTAGAATTTTTGCGTTTTCAAAATGAAAACAGTAATTTTCCGGTATACAGTTTTTAGTGAACGCGGTCTGTTTGTTAGGTTCGTTATTAATGTCTTTCTTGTGTAACACTTAAAAATTCTCACGATTCGCTCGGATAACCCTTCTAAGTATGGAATACTAATAAAAGACCTAATTTCCACATTTAGAACTGTTTGATCAATTCTACGCTGTTCTTTTTGTGCTAGGATATTTAATCTAAGATTGATGTTTCCTATAACAAATTCTTGCGGGTAAAAGTTGTCACAAAGTGTGTCCTCTACTAGTCGCAAATTATCCTGATGAAATATTGTTTGTCCGAAAGTAGACTCGCTCTGTCTACCATATTAGAAATCACACTTTTTAAAATGTTTTTGGGCGTGTTTTGAATCAAAATTTAAGCATCTACCGGACCACGTAGGTTTTCGGTACCAATTACAACTTATTTGTTGACTATTATTTCTTTGATAAGTAACATCTAGAAAGTTTATCGCTCTATTTTCTTCTCGATCTAGTGTGAATCTAATGGCAAAATCGTTAGAATTAAAAACTTGCAAAACGCCTTCTACTTTGTCTTCCGGTAGCGCTACTAAAATATCATCTACATATCTGAAATAGAACGGTACCTGAAGTCCTATATTTGGTGAAATATCTTTTTTTAAATTATCCATCACTATGTCTGCTAAAATTGGTGAAAGGGGAGAACCCATTGGTGATCCTCTTTTTAGGAAGTACGTTTTACCCTTAAAATTGAAATCCGTACTGTCAAGACATAATCTAAGTCCTTCCTCAAATTCTTCCCACGGAATTTTTTTTTTTTGCGCGAATTTGATTCCACCTGCTGTGAGCCGCCGCGACTGTCCGTTCTTTCGGTTCATTAGTGAAAAGTGATACGGCGTCCAGTGATGCGAAGACGTGATTTTCCGGGATCTTAAAGTCTCGCATTTTCTTCACTAAATCGAAGCTGTTAAGCACTCTCGATTTAGGAGCTACAATATTATTTGAAATAATGTTTTTCACGTAACATGCTATATCGTAAGACGCGCTGCCCACATACGATACGACCGGCCTAAGCGGGGCACCTGTTTTATGAATTTTCGGTAGACCATAAAATCTGGAGGGATTAACGTGATATATTTCAAGATTTTTAGCGGTAAGGTCATTTATATATTCCGCCAATTCCCATTTTTTTACCAATTTTGTTACATTCCTCGTAAAAATAATATCCGGACTGTCCTTAGCAAATTTATCGGCCTGCCTAATTTCGTTGAAGGATTGTATCACTCTCGACTTAACAGCTTTGTCAGAATTCACAAACCCACAAATGGTATTCGCGATATTCAGTCTAGCACGATCTTGACCTGACTTTGGTATTTTTTCGATATTCGACTCAACACCAGCTATAATGTCGTAAACCGGTATTTGCTCTTTTTCTACTTTCACGCCAAAATTTTTTTCTAAACTCGCGACTTTAGCCACATTTTTTGGTATATCAACACCCGATAGATTTTTAAACCACTTATCATTCAGTCTGGTGTTATAAAATGTGTTTCCAACATAATCAGCATTATTAATTAGCGTTTCAAATTTTTGTTGATATTTTAATTTTTGTTCTTCGAAAACCTTTGAAATTTGTATATTTTGAAAATTGTAAAATTGGTCAACCACGTCGATAGGTAGCATTGCTGTTATTCTCATTTCCAAGAAAAAATGTAATAATTTAATTCTTTAGTTGACTTGCAAATATCATTAATGATTATGTTAAGGGCGGACCTCTGAAATTTGTCAGTCATAGGCGAAAATTTACCCATAGATTGTTTAGTTTGAAATTCTACAAAATCAAGATCAACATTCATAATTTTTTCGAGAAACGTAAAAGAGCTGGTAAAAAAATGGTAATCGGGCACCAATTTTAGCAAACGTAGTGATGGATAATTTAGAAAAAGATATTTTACCAAAAATAGGATTTCAGGTACCGTTCTATTTCAGATATGTAGATGATATTTTATTAGCGCTACCGGAAGACGAAGTAGAAGACGTTCTGCAAGTTTTTAATTCTAACGATGTTGGCATTAAATTAACACTAGAGTGAGAAGAAAATAGAGCGATAAACTTTCTAGATGTCACTTTTCAAAACAATGATAATCAACAAATAAGTTGAAATTGGTACAGAAAACCTACGTGGTCAAGTAGAAGCTTAAATTTTGATTGAAACCACCCCCACAAATACAAAAAAGTGTGATTTCTAATATGGCAGACAGAGCAATTCTACTTTCGGACAAACAATATTTCATTGGGATAATTTGCGACTAGTAGAGGACACATTTCGTGATAACTTTTACCCGCAAGAATTTGTTAGAGGAAACATCAATCTTAGATTAAATATTCTAGCACAAAAAAAAACAGCGTAGATTTGATCAAATAGTTTCAAATGTGGAAATTAGGTCTTTTATTAGTATTCGATACGTAGAAGGGTTATCCGAGCGAATCGCGAGAATTTTTAAGTCTTACGATGTAACTACGGCGTTTAGAAACAAGAGAGATCTTGCAACGGTCTATAGGCCTACGAAAAATGAACTACATAGATTAGACAATAGCAATATTTTTACGGCATTTGGTGTAAAAGCCAAAATTGTAGAGCGGTTTACATTGGTCAAACGAACCGTCCTTTGGGAGTGCGGGTAAAGAAACACAAGAA
>JAUMHM010000001.1:16349349-16362643 GCA_032362435.1 Melikaiella ostensackeni | reverse complement strand
ATTAACAATTTTTCATTTTTAAAAAGTTTAAATATGGACTAAAGTCCTACAAAAGGTTCATAAAAATGATTTAAAAAATTTTTTTATCAGTACTCGTAGAATTTATGTACCAAAAATACCGCTGGAATAGAACTAAAAACATGAGAATGATAATTGGATAAGGACCAAAAATGAAATTTTACAGGATGAACAAAGAAATGTTTCTCCGATAGGTTTTCAAATATAAAATATTGATAAAATTACAGAAGCAAGTTTTTCCCCATAAGTCTACATTGAAGATGTGAAAACATTGGGGAAAAATTTATTCTGTGTAGGAGAGAGGAAAATGATCCTTATTTCGTTTTTCATCTCACAAGTTTTAAAGCTGCGTATTTTTTTTTTAAATCACGAACATATAGTAAAGACTTCTTCGGATTTATTAAATATGCGCAAAATATGTATTATTTGATAGCCAAAGATTCGAAAAATGTTCGCACTGGAATTTAGGAATTTATGAAAATATGAGCATGACAACTGGTTAAGAACCAAACAAAAAATTATTCCTATACTACATGATAGAAAATCAGGACAAAATTATAGAAGTATGTGGCCATTATTTACAATGTTTCAGGAAGGTAAACAAATATTTCAAACAATTTTTTTGTGTTTGAGGGCGGAAAAACCAAATTGTCCTTATCCAGTTCTCATTCTCGTCTTCATATTAACTTGTTGAAATCCTACCACTTTCGGATTATTTTTTTTGCAAATAACTCGAGAAAGAAAAATTGTAAATTAATAGAAGAAAGTGCGAAATCCGTAGTTTACCATGGTCAATTTTGGAATTGGGTTTCATTCAAAAACGTCTGTAGAATTTACTGATTTTTCAGAATCCTTTCGTTACCGCTTTACGCTGGGTTTTACATTTACACAACCAGTGCAGGGTGAAATGTTTGTGTTCCTTAGATAATTGTAATTATTCATAAAATTTTGTATGATTTCTTAATTTCATAAAATCATGCATAATTTCAAGAAAGGTCTAGGTCATGGTTTCTGAATGATTTGGTATTTGGATATATTATTCTACATCGAAAATAAGGGAACACGTATTTCACAGTTTGAAAAAAATGTTTATTTTTTATTTTATACAATCATTTGAAAATTACCAGCGAATTCTCAATAAATGACAGAATTTTTTTCTTTCAATACTTTCCGAACCAGCATAGGAGATTTTCTTTTTTTATTCGATGTGGGATTTTTTGCTCTTTCGATCAATCCTGGAAAAATGAAAAAAATTTGAAAAATGAAAAAATTGTGGCTGTTTATCTAAAATTCTTGAAAATGGATTTTCTCGCAAAACCTACATATTCCCTCAGTTCTTGGTAAGCCAATGCTTCACACTGAAAAAAAATATTTTTGAAAAAAATCCAAATTCATATATATACAATTACATATACATATACAATACAAGAAAACGCGTAACCTCAATCTTGATTCTGTTCTATTTTCAGTATTAATGCATTAGATTGTCCTTAGATTGCAACTTTCAAAAAAGTCAAAATTTATTGCTCAATTATGAAGAAATTAATGCAATAGTTGAAAAATTAAAATTACTTATAATAGTGGATGTGGTTGGGGTAAAGTATATGAATTTTCCTATGGGGTTATAAGTTAGTTTGAAATTTTATGTGTGAATCGTGATGTATGATTCCTCTGTGAAGCTTTTTACCTGGGGTGATTGCTATACAGATTGATTAGAAAAATACAGAAACAGATAGACATGAATAGAGGAAGTATAATGATATTATGGGCTGAAGAAGAATAAGTGATTGGGAAAGATATACGGAGAAACAAAAGGATAGAAAAAGATGGACATAAATAGACGAGGGATAGGCCGGTTTACACAAAAGTGCATTGAAGAAAAAAATCATACAATTATTATTTTGACAAAAAACTAGACAAAAATTTACTTGTATGACGTAAAAAAGAGGAAATTGGAAAAACAGGTGGGCTGAATATATTTTAAAAGATAAAGAAAAAGTTTAAAAATTAAATAATAAATTCAACAAACTTAATTAATTAATTTTTAAAAAGTTTGCGAATTTTTCGAAAGATGGCTCCGCAACAGTACAGTTCAATAATAACTTAATAAATAGGAAAATCACTCTCATACTTCAGAATTCACATTCTTTCCCCTATTTCCCTTTTTTGAAGAAATCTTCCTTTTTCCCCTGTTTTCAAGAAATTTCCATTTTTCTCATTTTTTCGCTTAAATTCAAACTGAATTAATAAAAGTCATTGAGAAAACCCAACTATTTCTGGTTAAAACTTAATTATTTTTGGTTGAAAAGTCTACTATTATATTTTTGGTTCGAAACAGTTCGGAATTCATCTTCTCTTGGTTGAAAATTTAATTATTTTGTTAGGAATTCAAATATTTTATTAAAATTTTATTTTTGGTTGAAAATTCATCTCTTTGATAGAAAATTTAACTATTGTGTTGAAACTTCGTTTCATTTTTGATTAAAAATAAATTTTCTTAATCGAAAATTTAACTATTCCATTTCTGGTTTAAAATTGATCTTTTTAGTTAAAAGTTTAACTATCTGGTTGAAATTTTATTCCTTTTGGTTAAAAGTGCAACTGTTTGATTGATGTTAATCGGTTTTAGTTGAAAATTCATATATTTTGTTAATAATTCGTCTTTTCTGGTGGAAAATTATTCTTGTTTGTTAAAAAGTCATCTTTTCGGTTGAAAATTCAACTGGTTGAATGTTGAAAATGTAACTATTTCAATTTTTGTTGAAAATATATATTTTTAATTGAAAATTGATCTTTTCTCGTTGAAAATTCATATTTTGGTTGAGATTTAATTTTTTCAACTGCAAATGTAACTATTTCAATTTTTCATGAGAATTTATATTTTTAATTGAAAATTGATATTTTTTTGTTGAAAAATCGTCTTTTTCGGTAGAAACTTAATCTTCTTGGTTGAAAATTCATTTGTTTTGGTTGAAGATTATCTTTCTGGTTGAAGATTTAACTATTGTGTTGAAAATTGGTATCAATTTTGGTTGAAAATTAATTTTCTTGATCACAAATTGAACTATTCTTTTTTTGGTTTAAAATTTATCTTTTTTAGTTATAAGTTCAACTATATAGTTGAAAATTTATCTTCTTCGGTTAAAAGTGTAACTGTTTGGTTGAAAGTTATTCGGTTTTAAACGAAAATTCATATTTTTTGTTGATAATTCGTCCTTTTTGGTAGAAAATTATTTTTGTTTGTTAAATCTCTTTGGTTAAAAATTCAACTGTTTGATTGAATATTGAAAATGTAACTATTCCAATTTTTGTTGAAAATTTATATTTTTAATTAAAAATTGATCTTTTCTTTTTGAAAAATCATCTATTTTGTTGAAAATTCATTTTTTGGTTAAGATTTAATTTTCTCAACTGAAAATGTAATTATTCCAATTTTTCTTGAAAACTTCTATTTTTAATTGAAAATTGATCTTTTGTGTTGAAAATTCGTGCGTTTTGTTGAAAAATCGTGTTTTTGGTAGAAACTTAATCTTCTTGATTGAAAATTCGTCCTGTTTGGTTAAAGATGCAAGTGTTTGGTTGAAAATTAATCTGTTTTGGTTGAGGATCTAACTATTTTGTTGAGCATTCGTCTTTTTTAGTTGAAGATTATCTCTCTGGTTGAAGATTTAACTATTGTGTTGAAAATTGGATTCAGTTTTGGTTGAAAATTTATCTTTTTTAGTTAAAAGTTTAACTATCTGCTTGAAAATGTATTCCTCTTGGTTAAAAATGCAACTATTTGTTTGAAAGTTAATGGGTTTTAGTTAAAAATTCATATGTTTTGTTGATAATTCGTCTTTTTGATAGGAAATTTTTCTTGTTCGTTAAGAAGTCATCTTTTCGGTTGAAAATTCAACTGTTTGGTTGAATGTTGTACTCATTTGTTAAAAATTCTTTTCTCTTTTTGTTGAGGATTCATAATTTTATTTGAAATTTCATGTCTTTGGTTGAGAATTAAACTATTTTGTTGAAAATTCATTTTTTGGTTGAGATTAAAATTTTGTTGACTGAAAATATAACTATTCCGATTTTTGTTGAAAATTTATATTTTCAATTTAAAATTGATCTTTTCTCGATGAAAATTCATCTATCAGGTTGAAAATTCTTTCACTATGTTGAAAAATCGTATTTTCTCGTAGAAACCTATTCTTCGTGGTTGAAAATTCATCCGGTTTGGTTAAAATGCAACTGTTGGGTTGAAAATGGTTGAGGGTCTAATTATTTTGTTGCACATTCGTCTTTTTTGGCTAAAGATTGTCTATCTGGTTGAAAATTTAACTATTACGTTGAAAATTGGTTTCAGTTTTGGTTGAAAAGTAGTTTTCTTAATCGAAAATTTAAGTATTCCATTTTTGGTTCAAAGTTGATCTTTTTTAATCAAAAGTTCAACTAACTGGTTGAAAATTTATTCCTTTTGGTTAAAAATGCAAGTGTTTGGTTGAAAATTAATCGGTTTTAGTTGAAAATTCGTGTTTCTTGTTGATAATTCGTCCTTTTTGATAGAAAATTATTCTTCTTGGTTAAAAGGTCATCTTTTCAGTCGCTCTTTTCTTGTTGAAAATTCATCTATCAGGTTGAAAATGCATGCATTTTGTTGCAAAATCGTCTTTTTTGATAGAAACTGAATCTTCTTGGTTGAAAATTCGTCCTCTTCGGTTAAAAATGCAACTGTTTGGTTGAAAATTAATTTTTTAATCGAAAATTTAACTCATCCACTTATGGTTAAAAATTCAACTATTTTGGTGGAAAATTCAGCTACATGGTTGCAAATTGAATTACTTATTTGAATATTGAACTATTTGGTATAAGATTAACTTTTTTTTTGAAAATTCGTCTTTTTTGGTAGAACATTAATCTTCTTGATAGAAAATTCATTTTTTCTTTTGTTGAAAATTTAACTATTTGGTTGAAAGTTGAACTACTTTGTTAAAAATTTACTTTTTCAAAAAATTAACCAACTCTCGTTGGAAGCTTAACTTTGTTGAAGATACA
Organism: Melikaiella ostensackeni; assembly: GCA_032362435.1. NCBI lineage: Eukaryota > Metazoa > Arthropoda > Insecta > Hymenoptera > Cynipidae > Melikaiella > Melikaiella ostensackeni. The sequence goes on along the minus strand of JAUMHM010000001.1, from coordinate 16,357,591 downwards.
TCTATTTGGTTGAGGATTCAACTATTTTGTTGAAAATTCGTCCTCTTTGGTTGAATTCAACTGGTTGGAAATTCGTTCTTTTTTTGCTGAAAATAAATTTTTTAAACTGAAAATCGAACTATTGTTTTTCTTTTGGTTGAAAACTTATCTTTTTTAGTTGAAAATTTAACGCTTTGCTTGAAAATTCATGTATGTTTTTAAAAATCTATCTTTCTTGGTTAAAAATTAACTTTTTTGTTGAAAATTCAACAGTCTTAAAAAAATTCGTATTTATGGAATTGTAAATGTTAAAATGCCGTATTTTAATTTTCTCTCAATTATTATTACGATTTGGCCTCGTTCTATTGTCGTGATCGTTGTTGCCTTCGTAGAGAATTACGATTTAGTTGTAAAAGTTAAAGTTGCAGTTCTCTTTTTTTACATTCTCATTCATGGAAGTGTAATGAAATCATCAATTTTTTCAAGATTTTGCAATAAAGTTTGAAGCTCCCAATGTCGAACGAATAACAGGTCGTCAAGAAGTGAGATTCTCAGTAATTGCAAATTGAAACACGATGCAATATAATGACAAAGATCATGATATTTTATTAAAAGACTCTACCAGCTAATCAGATCAAGGTAATTTGCTTATTAGCACCGGAAGTGACATGAAAATAATTTCAAGTCAATAACGGCTCCGGTGCTCAGGACATTAAGTCAAGGACATTTAAGAATCGCGGGAATAAAAGGAGCAAGGATGAAAGTAAGAGAAGAGACGTAATGAATAATAGTATATTATGCACCAAGGGGGAAAAGAGGGACTTTTTCGACGAGTGTGTGGGCCTGTTATACAGCAGCAATCTTTGCTACGATAGCAAAAACTGCTAAGCTTGGCAACCAATCAATAGCGTTGGTTACAAATAGAATGTTTCTGATTGGCAGCCGAGCGTAGCAGTTTCTGCTACCGTGGAAAAAATTACCACGGCTTAAATAGGCTCTATGTTTTTGGTACGAGTCGTAGGTGAGCGCGCCCGATCCGCAAGTACTAAAAACATACACAAGTCCAAAAAAGTCCCCTCCCCCTTGGTGCATACTGTATTTTTTATAACAAATGCATGATTTCAGACAAGATTGGCACACAGGCATGATTTCTGCTCATATGGAGGAGTTTTAGCAACTTTATTTTTATTTTAACCTAAATTTAGTAAACTTGGGAAATTTTAAAAATTCTTGAAATTTTGAAAATTATTTTTTTTTGAAATTTGGAAAGTTTTGAAAATTTTTGAAATTTATTGAAATTCTTGAAAATTTTTTCAATTTAATTTTTGTTTGAAATTTCGAGAAATACACCGAAGTTCCGAGTATCCAAAAAATTTCAAATTTTTTGGTAACTTATAGTAAATTATGGTAATTCATCAGCAATTTATCGGTAATTTATGGAAACTTATCGCTTCGGGTTGGTCCAGTCTGTCAAACAATCTGTTAACGCGATCAATTTCGGTACATACGATATTTTTTAAAACAAATGCCGTTACTCCGAATTTTGGTAAATTTCACAAATTTCTATTTCCAAAACTTCTTAAATTTGAAATTTTTAAAAGAATTTCATAAATTAAAAAAATTTTCAAACTTTCCAAATTTCAAAATTCATATTAAAATAAAAATAAACTTTCAAAAATTCCTCCATACAACCAGAAATCATGTATGTGTTCCATTTGTGTCTGAAATCATGCATTTGTTACAAAAAATATCGTATGCACCAAAGTTGATTGCCTTGACAGATTGTTTGACAGATTGTACTAACCCGAAGCGATAAGTTTCCGTAAATTACCGTAAATTTCTCAAAATTTCAAAAAAAATGAAATTCTTGAAAATTTTTGGTGTAGAAATTTTTTAAAATTTCGAGAATTTTAACGAAACTCAGAGTACCCAAAAAATTTCCAAATTTTCGGTAAGTTATAATAAATTATGGTAATTTATCAGTAATTTATCAGTAATTTATGGTAGTTTATCGCTTTGGGTTGGTACAACCTGTCAAACAATCTGTCAACTCAATCAACTTTGTTGCATACGATATATTTTTTATAACAAGTGCATGATTTTAAACACGATTGGAACTCAGGTATGATTTCGGCTAATACAGAGGTATTTTGGATATCTTATTTGTATTTTAATACGAATTTTGTAAATTTTTTAATTTTTGGAAATTTTTCAGTTTTCAACATTTGGATTTTTTTCACTTTTGGAAATTTTTTGAAATTCTTGAAAATTTTTGGAAAGTAAAAATTTTTTGAAATTTCGAGAAATTTACCGAAATTGAGTATACAAAAAATTTCAAAATTTTCGGAAATTTTCGATAATTTATTGGTAATTTATGGTAACTCATCGCTTCGGGTTGGTCCGATTTGTCAAAAAATCTGTCAACATTTGAAATTTTTTTCAACTTTTGGAAAATTTGAAAATTATTGAAACTTTTCAACTTTTCGAAATTTTTTTACTTTTGAAAATTTTGAAAAATTGAGAAATTTACCGAAATTCAGAGTATACAAAAAACTCCAAAATTTTTGGAAATTTTTGATAATTTATGGTAACTTATCGCTTCGAGTTGGTACAATCTATCAAACAATCTGTCAGCGCGATCAACTTCGGTTCATAGGATATTTTTCATAACAAATGCATGATTTCTGCTCATATGGAGGAATTTTGGAAACTCTATTTTTATTTTAATATGAATTTAGATTGACAGATTGTACTAACCCGAAATGATAATTTTCTATAAATTACCGCCAAATTACCATAATTTACTATGTACAACCCAAAATTATGAAATGTTTTAAACACTCTGAATTTCGGTAAATTTCTCAAAATTTCAAAAATTTTTGAAATTGTTGAAAATTTTTGGAATGTACATTTTTTTGAAATTTTGAGAATTATTATTTTTATTTTATTATTATTTTATTGTTATTATTGTTATTATTTTATTAATTTTTATTATTTTTTTTTGAAATTTTGAGAAATTTACCGAAATTCAGAGTATCAAAAAAATCTCCAAAATTTCGGTAATTTATAGTAAATTATGGTAATTTATCGGTAATTTATGGTAACTTACTGCTTCGGGTTGATCCAATCTGTCAAACAATCTGTCAAAGCGATCCACTGATCGCTTGATAATTTTCATTTTTTACCTCTGACTTCACTTTTTACTCGCTAGGGAGTGAAAAGCTGAACCTTAGCCCCGCTTCATAGATATTGAAAAGGGCTGAAATCATGCATGTGCAATGCAAAGAATAAATAATTGAATGTCAGAAAAGACGTGAAGTTATGACACGTGTTTCACACCGAATTGTTCCGAGGTTCAATGTTCGCTCATTCTGAGAAGCGTCCATGTCTACCTTCCTCGCGTTGTAGCGAAGCAACAGGTGCAGTCATTAGAAAAGGCTGCAATTCCAATTTATGCAACAAAAAAAAAAGAGAATTAATCGCGAGATAAATTTTGTATCTGCTGCTAGTGTCGATGCAATAAAAATGGTTGATTTCTTATTTCCCTTTTTGAGCTGCGGTTTTTGGAAGGAGAAAACGCCAAATATTGTTTCCTGGTCTCCAGAAGCAAGTTTATAACGGGTCACAACTTGCGGCGCAACACACCTGACGCGGAACAGCTCGGGACACATGCTGTTTGCGAACGTCGCATCATCTCGGGAAGAAAAGATAAAAAGAGAATGTTCTTCATTCCCGTTCAAGTAGTTGGGGAACATTTTTTTTCATTTTTCGTAAAGATCGAAATAAAATCTACTTTTTTATGAAAATTTTTTGTGTACTAAAAATAGGGTTACCAACACTCCGGGTTTCGGGGATGATCTACGGGTCTCCGGGTTGGAAGTCCATTCCTCCGGGTTTCAGGCCAAATGTGTCTGAGCTTCATTTTTTTTAAAAAGGAATTTATAACACTTCACATTTATCATCTTCGAAAGATGCATGCATATATTTAAATTATTCAAATATATTTTCTTCCATTTTCCTCTAATGTTCCAGTCAGGAAGAGTTTTTTTTTTCATGGACCGATCAGATTTTACTGATATAAGTGAATAAGAAATGAATGCATATTATGATTGAAAACACATGTGTGAGAGAGAAAAAAAGTTTGCTATTATTCAGCCAATCGAGCTGATCACAGCTGATTCATTCTTATCGCACACGCGCCAAACTTGATAGGTCAAAATGCATATGCATTTATGAAAAAAATGATTTCTCGCTGTTATCCTAGTTTAATTAGACAGCGACAATAGTTTTCACTTAGGATTTTGCGAAAAACTTGAAAGTATTATTCTTTTTCTTCTTCAAAACTTGTCAAATTTGATCATGCGTAAAAATAAATATGTGTATAATAAGTGTATATTTTTATTGGTTAAGATTGTTTGTTGAATCAACAAAAATATCAACACGGGCCAATTTAAATGATTTGGATAGTGAGCCCCCGAAGAAAAAAAAAATTTCTGTAAATTCCTCGATGAATGGATAAAAATAAAATCAAATAAGGACTGGCTGAGAAAAATAGACGCTGACATGGCGAAGTGCAGAAAACTTAATGTAAAAGGCCATAGCTGGGTATGGTTGGTCTGCCTTAACAGACAGTTGGTTCATATTTGAGTGGTGAGTTTCTGTCATTATAAGACTAATTTACCGAAAATGCTAACTTCAAAAAATTTTTTTACAAAAGTTATAACAAAATTTTGACAATTCAAAAAATTAAATTTTCTCGAAAATGGCTGAATCAATTTCGATGCTTCAAAAATATATTGTACAAAATATCACAGCGGTTCTAGAAAAATGGAGAGTCAATTCTGGCAGTTAGAAAAGAATAAAAAAAGATTTTGAAAAAAAAAATTTTTTTATGAAAGCTTTCTGGTACCATCTCAATTTTTTTCCTTTAATACAATCACGCCCTCAGTAACAACATATATTTTTGCCAGAACGATCCCAATTGTACTCCGTAGTTGAAAAAAAAATATTTTGTTGGTCTCTACAAAGTATGTCATCCCATTGAAACGAGGGGTCATCTTAATTTTGACTCATGACTCTTAAATGAGCATCATTCGAAGTCATAGATACGTTTTTGCATAGGTTTTTACTTTACATCTTGCACTTTTTGATCTTCTTTGTGCGCTATTACATACGCCATACACGTACAAGCTACATACACCAAATGTGTACGATAGACGCAATGTGCATATTGTCTCAATCATGTCAGTTTACGAATAATATTACTCAATGCTATTCACTCAGCGAAACCATTTTCTTTAGATTCGCTTTGAGGGTAGTTTTCCGTAGTATCTAGTTGGTTGAACTCATCACTTTACTCAAGATTGTTGAACTTATTAATAGAATTAGATACTTCTATTTCCACTTGCACATATAGTTTTGCGAGCATGATATATTTACGCTCTGTACCACAGAATTCTTCAGTGTATTTTGAAGAATTTACAACCTCTATAAAAAAAATACACTCTTAGACTTTCACAGATTTTGGCCACACATTTGAAATTCTAAAGATGTTCTCAATTATTATTATCAGTTCACGCGAATCGTGAATTCATCAGTCTAAAGCGATTGGCTTTCGTTTTACTTCGCGAATCTTGGTGTTCTTGATACTCTTACAGTTGCGGCAACCGATAAATTCGTTATTCTTACCGTTTTGGTTCATTCGAAAGATCAATCAGTAATTCAGATAACCTTTTTTACTGATTACACTCGATATAGAATTAATACCAGTTGACGCTTCAACAGGTAACTTTCTGCCCTAGTCAATCAGTCCTTTCATAAAAAAGCACTGCAGCGCTTATATTCGTAGTAACTGTTACCGTCGGGTCACAGTCGAATGTGTACTAAAAAACATAATTCTGTACTCGTGTACTTCTTGAAGTCATTTACTCTCGATCGAACGATTACTGATCTCAGTATAGTTACGTGTCGGAAAAATTGTGAAATCGCTACTCTAGTATAAAGACACATATTTTCGAGAAAATTCTCTTTACTATTGTTCACGGCTAAATAATTTCAATTAATCAATAATAATTTCTTCTAATTTCTTCAATAATTTCTGATCTCAATCATGAGGTTTCAGAAAAAAAGTTTATATCTCTGTTTTAATACCGTACATGCATATTATTGGAGGAATGCTATTTTCTGTGGCCTTGTGATTCTCCCATTGACTAGTAATTAAATCCCGTAGAAGGAAGGAACCTATCTGTTGGATGGACATTAAATGAATTCAAGAAGTACACGAGTACAGAATTACGTTTTTTTAGTAAACAATCGACTGTGATCATCGGTAACCCTTACTACGAATATAAGTGCTGCAGTGTGTTTTTTTTATGAAAGGACCGAATGACTGGGATAGAAAGTGAACTGTTGAAGCATCAACAGATATTACTTCTATGTCGAGTCTAATCAATGAAAAAAGGTTATCTGAAATACTGATTGATTTTTTGAATGAACCAAAACGGTAAGAATGAAGAATTTATCTGTTGCTGCAACTGTAAGAGTATCAAGACCACCAAGAATCCACCAAAACCACGAACGAATCGTAAATAAATAATGCAGGCAAAACTATATGTGCAAGTGGAAATAGAAGTGTCTAATTCTATTAATAAGTTCAACAATCTTGACTGAAGTGATGAGTTCAACCATTTAGATAGTAGAGACAACTACCCTTAAAGCCAATCTAAAGAAAATGGTTTCACTGAGTGAATAGCATTGAGTAATATTATTCATAAACTGACATGATTGACACAATCTGCATAATGCGTTTATCGTACACATTTGGTGTATGTAGCATGTACGTGTATGGCGTATGTAATAGCATACAAAAAAGATCGTAAAGTGTAAGATGTGAAGTAAAATCTATGCAAAAGCCTATCTATGATTTTGAATGATACTCATTTGAGTCATGAGTTAAAATTAAGAAGACCCCTCGTTTCAGTGAAATGGCATACTTTGTAGAGGCCAATAAAATTTTTTTTCTTTTGTTCTGATTATTGCTTTTACTCTTTCTTTTTTGTCCCTCTTTTTTCTTTGTTTTGTACATTTATTGTACATTTGCCTCTAATGAGCCAAAAAAGCGGCTAGTCGCAAAGTCTATTTTTGAGTTGTGAACTTTCTGGCTGATTAGAGCCACATTTATAACAAACCCACTTAAAATTTTTAAAAAATAATAATGAATACACCAATGTAATTTGTTAAGTAACAAAGATAATTAATTAGGAATTTTAAGGTACCTAAATTAATATATCATCAATTTATTATAATAGATTTCAACATATAATATAGAAAATTTCGCGTTTTGGACATATTTTAATCGAGTGCGAAGCGCGAGACACGTAATGAGGCATTCGTTAAAGCCGAAGGAGCTTTGACAAAAAATAATTTATAATCACCAAATTACGGTTGTCAGCGGTGTAACTTTTAATTTTAAAAGGTTTCTGCCCAAATATGGGGGAAATACATAGACCGAGCGCGCAGCACGTGATGAGAATGTGACCGCACAGCGGGCAGATTGTATCAACATTTTTAAATATAATTATTTACTTAACGCAAAGTGTCAAGAGGGGCAAATTCGCTTACTTGTTTTTTTCTTTCTGGGGAAAAAATTGATAAATGCGTTATGTGCCCGCGCAGCGGACAATTTAAAAAAAAATCTTTTTATTGGGAAGTGCTTCTTCAGAAAAGGCGAATGTGGCACCAAAGTTGTGAAATGTTTGTCTTTTAAGATTTATGCCTTTATTACTGTGTAAGAGGCCGTCCATAAACTACGTCACCAATTTGGGGGCGGGAGGGGATTGTGCCAAAAACTACGGCTAGTAACAGGGCGGGGGAGGGGGGAGTCAGTGGAAATAGCGTTACGAACTTAGATAACGTATAGTACGTTTCATGATGATACATTTTAACAATGTTTGTGAATTTTGCGAAAGATAGCAAGGCGACGGTACAGTTTAATAATAACTTGATAAGTTTGAAAATCACTTTCAGATATCAGACTTCATACCCTTTCTCCTATTTCCCTCTTCTTTCTTTTCTTCAAGAATTCTTTTTTTCCTCTGATTTCAAGAAACTTCTCCTCTTTCCCCTTTTTCTCCGGTTTTCGCTTAAATTCGAACTGTTTAGTTGAAAACTTAATTATTTTGTTGAAAAATCATTTTTTTGTTAAAGATTCATCTGCTTGGTTGAAAAATGAACTATTTTGTTCAAAAATTCGTCTTTTTTGGTT
>JAUMHM010000001.1:16336665-16349249 GCA_032362435.1 Melikaiella ostensackeni | reverse complement strand
GCCCACGTTTAACAAGTACGAAGAATTCCTTATTGTATTTTCGCGATTTTGTAAAAAAATAAGCATCCTTAAAATTTATGAGATGGAAAACCTGTGAAATTTCATTTTTAGTCCTTATCCAGATGTCATTCTCATGTTTTCATACCCAGAAACCAATCGTAATGTTTCATCATTTCTTTTAATAGATCCTTACTAACTTTCTGCAAAACATAATATAAGTTTATAAACCTTTTCACCCTGCACTGGCACTTGAAATGTAACATTCATCGTAAAGCGGTAATGAAAGGATTCTAAAACATCAACAAATCCTACAGACATTTTTTAATGAAACTCAATTTCAAAACTGACCTTGGTAAAACTATAAATTTCGCACCTTATTCCATTCATTGACAATGTTTCTTTCTCGAGTTTTTAGAAAAACAACCCCAATTCGAAAGTGGTCGAACTCTGACAAGTTAATATATAAGGATCATTCAAAGATTTTGTAGAAATGCGTTCAAATTCATAGAATTTCACACAGGCTTTACTCTCCCAAATCGTAAAAATGTTCTTAAAAGATACTTTGCAGGAACTCGAAAGGAATGAAAGTAAACCTGATATAAAGTTTAAATCTAAAAGGATCCTGAGCCAGTGCTTGGTGGTTAATGTTTATAAACTGATACCGCAAGCTCATTGATCTCGTACGTACCACTTCGCCAATAGCGTGCTCCCTCTATTAACGACCTTATCCTGATAACCGTTTATAACTGCTGCATGTTGCTGGTTGCAGGGCCGGACGCTGTGTATGACACGGGAATTCCACGGGACTGTTGCTGAAAACCCCCGTGAATTCTTCCAGTGCCATTTACAGAGTCCAAGCCGTTCTTCAGTTTCAATCTCTGGAGTCCATCCTCTCCTCTCTTCACTCTTCTTCCTCTGCGGTTTCTCCACGACTCGGTTCAAGAACCACCTGCAATCTGCAAGTTATTTCCGGATCAGTGCGCGATGAAATAGTTAAGTTCAGATGTTAAGACTAATGGAAAAGAGAAGATCATTTACGGTATCCATTTAGAAATAAAGCTCGGGAGAGTGAAAAGTAACGGTGACTCTACAAAAAGTAACGGCACGCAGCTAAACGAGTAGAACCAAGTTCCCCAATTTGTCTTTTCAGACAAGTTTTTTTACAATATTTTTCCCATTTCGCATTAGTATGATTATACCGTAAGAGCGAGCAGTTTCGAGGGTGAGTTTATCAGCGGAAACTGTGGTAATTTCTCATGCGGGCTGATAGAACATGCAATAAAATTTACATACTCGACTGCCTCGAAAAGAGTTTGAACTTAATACGAAATACAAAGATAACACAATTTCAACCGATTTATACTCGAGAAACGAGAACTGTTTCTGAACTGCCTTTTTTAAAATAACTTTTACCAAATTTTCTGCGGGTCTTTGATTTACATGGGAAGGGTGGTGAAGTAGTTAAGGAAAAGGGAATTGTTTCGTCGAAGGGACTCCCTTTCATCATCAACTCTTTTGTTCCGGATCATCGACTTTTCCCGGAAGCGACGAGAACTCCACGGTTCTTCAATCGTTCTCCACCCTAGTTCTTCTATCTAGTTTCCTCTCTGACTATTCTTCTATCTTTTTTTTACATCTCTCAATTTATTCGCTTGCGAGCCCTCCGGTTATTCCCACCATTCATCAGTTTCGAATCGACGGGTCTCGTTCCTCAACACTCTTTACGGTTGTCTCCTCTCACCTCCTCCCATCGCCGATAGGAATTGCTCTTTCTCACTCTAACGACTTACTCGGCTTCCCACGTTCAAATTTCCGTACTCGATGCCATTGCTCCCACAAATCCGCTTGTCGAATCAATTTTGAGTCCGTACCACGAAGTTTTAATTTTCTCTCCGGAAAGTCTAAATTTAGTTCAGAGACAAAAAAATAGTTCTAGATGGGAGATTTGTATCAACTCAACATTTGTCCTCACGACTTTATTATCCTCATCTTTCGTCGAAAAAGAAACGAGTTTTTGCATTATGAAGCGACATGTGTAAAGCGAAGGTTAATTAGTGGATTACAAGAACGAAGATAGGCATCATCCTGACAGTACTAAGCAATTACTTTTGACGGAATTAAAAATGCAAAGCCAAGAATGTATATTTTCTCACGCAATTTTATTTCTTGGTGCTGTTGCCGTCGCGCCGTTAGTGACACCTGTTTGCCGATGCACAACACGTAATTGAAAATCATGAGAAATAATGAAGGGATTACGACAGCAGCGGTGAAATAACTACTTTTTGTAGCCTTCCGAGAAACAGTTTCCAAACTTTGCTCGAAAGCTAGTTTTTGCAAAGATTTTAGGGCACGGATCTGATCTTCAGGAGGCCATTCATATTTTCAAAAAACATGATTTGTCAACAACCTGTCTAATGGGACTAAAAGGGTAAAGTGATGCGGAAAGAGATTTTCAAAGTTTGCGATCAGGTAATGCCACTTCCGGTGCCGGTGTATTCGCACTTGGAAGCGGCGGAGCGCAACGAAGCGAAATTTATTTTTTCCCGTGTACAATCTCACGGCACTTGTTTCGCGCGAGGCGGAAGCGAGCGGCTCCGCAAGGATGACAGGGGGAAGGAAAAATGTCGCTTCGCCGCGCTTCGGCGCGCCAAAGTGTGAATCCGGCTCTAAAGGCTTCTGGAATCGAAGCGAGGGGGAAAAAACTCGGGCTATTTCTTATTTTTCTTCTCTCGAACTTTTTTCCCCTTATCTTTCCTCTTTCGGACTTCAGAGTTCCCTAATGGCTAACGCCGTATCAAAGGTGCAATTTCATGGTGACGCAACGGCGGCGAGAGAGAAACGAAGACGAAGAATCAAAGCCCGATCGAGTGGGAGGCGAATGAAAAGACAAGAAGAAAGAGAAACTGAAAACAATAAAATACCAAGCGGTTCTCGAGATATCCGATAGCCCGGCAGCGTGACTTTCGAAATCTTCTTGAGAAGCACGATGCGATATTATTGCTGCCGGAATCGTGAGCGGACCGAGTCAATGAATAAGGATCAGGATTGAACGAAAAATGCCATTTCCATCAGCACGAACGCCCAGGATTATGCCAAATGTCGATATCGAAAGTTTTTCTAGTTTGATCCAATTCTGATTCAAATTTCCCGGGAATTTCTAACATGATTTCTTACGTCAAATTCATATCTACGTTATTAGTATGTTTATGAACAGTGACATATAATGGCATTAAGCCACTAATAAAATAGATATGAATTCGTTCTAAAAAATAATATACTTTGCGCCTAGAGAGGAAAAAGAGTGAAATCACCTTCCTCCCTTGGTGCACACGATATTTTTTTCAACATGTGTATGGAAAAGTGCAACTTTGTTATCCTGTAAGAGTGGATTGCAAGATAACTCAGAAATATTGATAATAAAGCAAAATCGTTCAATCAGAAACTGCAAATCATCGAACTCTACAGGCATAGAAAAGTCGCCATTTTCATGCAGGTGTTGGAAAAAAAATTATTTTGTATCACGAATTTAATCTCAATCAAAAAGTATTTGGAATTAAGACCTTGGATTCAAGAAATCGAATTTCTGCTATTTTCCCACCAAATATTAACTAAAATAGATTATTCAAAGTTAAACAAAAATTTGTGGAAATCAGTGCTAAGTAAGATCTTACATAACTCATTTTTTTCTTTGATCAAAAAAGCCAAAGCAATAAATCGAATCCTCTTATTAAGTGCAGAATTCCAGAAAGTAAAACCTTCAGATATGAAACAGGTAAGATAGTTTTAACTTTGGAGAACCAAATCGTAAAAAAATTATATTCTACTAATCAGACAAATCGTAACATTTAAAAACTTTGTGAACGAAATCGCACTTTTTCATATCTTCGCCAAGCCAATTTACAGTATTACAGTTCTACTCAAGAAAATTATAATTCTCACTTAGCCCAAACGAAATTGACTTTACAAATTATTAAACCCATGTCCCAGATTCCAAGCACAAAAACTAGATAAAAAAACCATTCTCAAGCAAATAACAGACTTTTTTTAATGCGAGTGAAGTAGAACATGAAGTAGAGCACCATCTGGCCTCAATGTGTTTGTCTGTTACCAAAGAGATTACATTTTGACAAACAGGTACACCGAAACAAGGTTCTCTATTTCTCAAAAAAAAAACAGCAGTGCTTCCTGAAAAGTAAACATATCTAAGAAAAGATAAAAAAATTTCCACAGTCTGAGATGAATTTACAACAATCTGCAAAACTAATGATTATTTTTCTTATCATCAAAGATAAACCGAAAAATCGAGAGTTGTAAACAGTAAGAGAATCCAAGGATCGTTTCTAAAAAATGTTGATTAAATTAAACAAATTCGAATATACAGGGTTCAAATGAATGGAAATCCGACCCTGGATAACGCCCCCAGCTGCTGCTCGCCTCGAAGTAAGAAATACAAGCCTCGTAACTTGTATATCTGCAAAGAGTCATCCAACTCTAAAGTCTCTTTGCATACCTCCGGTAATGTCTGCACCTCAGGAAACAATTCGTGCTTCTTAGGAAACAATTCCTGCACCTCAGGAAGCAATTACTTTTCATCTCTACAGATTTAGCTCCCACTGGGGAGCAGTTCCTCTGCCCGTAATCCACAATCGCAAGAAGTACTCTGGTTGCGAGTCGTTAAACTTTCCAACTTGGAACGATTCCCGCAGAATCTCTCCTCTTCGTCCTCAATTTGCGTCGCTCCAAGAGCTAGAGTGATTCTATCTCTTCTCCAGAGTCCATCAAGCGATGACTCTTCCTCCCCAGAAAAGAGAACCCAAAGAAATTCCTTGGACTTATCTCAACTAAAAACGAATGATCAGACTAGGGCCGGTTTCTTCACCTCTGAACTTCACCAGATGAAGAGCTCTGGGAAGTCGACAAAATGAGGAACAAGTTTTCCAATTGTGTAATTCTGTTGCGATAAGTGGATGATTGTTCTTGGACTTCGGGAATATAATTGCAAGTTTGAAGATTCTGATCCTGGAGATATTTTTTCGCGAATGATTATATCAGGGAAAAAACCAATAAGGAGACTTGGAAAATAATACTCCGTCAGTGGAGATTTGGGAGATTTCGAAACTGTTATATAGAGGTTCACTGCAGCAGGAATACCACACCATCCTGTGGTTTTTTGCTCTTGGGGAATACAAACTCGTGGAGAACCTTGAAATGAAGGCATTGCTTTTCTTGAGACCCTTTTATTCTCAGTCAAACGCTGTGCTTTCACGGACAGAAGAGCATGATCGAAAAGCCAGAAGTTGTAAAAATTCTAAAAGAACATACCTGTCCTGTTGATTTATGAGTGCTGCGTCTCGATGATGCCTCCGTAATACAAACTGAGGAATGAGCCAAACCTAAAAGTTACCAAGGAGGAGTTTGGGTGACTTTTAGTTTCGGGTCCTTTGTTTGGACTCCCAGACTTCCAAAATCTTCATTTTGTCCAATTCCCGATTTTGGATCCCAAAACTTGGTGTCCAGGTTAGCAATCTAATCGCACTTGACGAACTCTGAGGAACAACATTGAACTCTGGGTCACTCTATTTAGAAATCCGGAGGATTACTCGCGATGATGTAACGTGCAACGCGGATCGATCTGACCAAGGACTGCAGGAGGAGCCTCAGGAGAGAGATAGAGAGGAACTGGAAAGAGGTAAAAAAAGGCAGGAGAAGGAAGAGGAGTACCGAGATCGAAGTTAGTGAACGGAGCAGCGAATGTTGGGGCCGATGCTCGTACGATGCAGGACTCGGCTCGAACCGGTTACTCGAAGTGACGTGAGTGAACTAACTAAGCCTGCCAGGTAACGCCAGGTAAACTCTCCGCTCGGCGGGCAACCTGTAGGAGAGGAAGGTGGCCAGCCAGCCGTAGAGACAGCCAACTAGTCAGTCGGTCGGCCGACCAGCGAGTCAGCCAGTCTGCGCTAAGGAGAGAGAGGGAGAATCACAGGTAGACAAGGATGACAAAGGGACGGGGGAGCAAAAAGATGAACCTCAAAGAGAATTAGAAAAGAATGCGAGCAAGGGAGAAGCTAGGCTCACTAGAGGAGCAAAAAGACTTCAGGAAGGAGTAAGAAGGGGAAGGAGAAAATAGGAAGGGATTATCAAAAGATAGTAGTAGAGGGGAAAATGTAATGTGGAGGTGAGGATTGAATTGGATTTGAGCAATTTTGGAAAGATAGGGACTGGAAAAAGAGGGAGGTGATGGGCTTGAAATAGAAAGAGGAAGAAAGGTGAATTAAGTGGGGGAAGCAGCGGGAACGGTATAAACGATAGAGAGATAAGGAGTGGGAAAAAAGAGAGAGGAAATGTGAAGAGAGAGGTAGAACCTGCTGTGACTCAGCTCTGAATAAACCGATAGAACAGCAAAAACTATACATGTGTTGCCTTTAACTCTAATCTCTAGGAGGCACAATATGGAGAGATTTGATTTTAATGAATAAGTTGAGATTGAGATGTACCTGACCTTCCAAAAATGTTTTGAAGATTCTTCTTAGGTTTAACATGCTTCATGGTAAAAATCTTGATAATTTTTGGTCCCTTGACCCAATAGGGAAGATTAGGATGGGGAAGTTTTGGGGTTGGGACTGTTGGGACTCGGAGTTGTCTTAACAACAATTTGTTGTTGTTTCTCCTCTCTCAGTTGCTAAGGGACACCCGTTACACTCGCGACAAACTATCCCTGTATCCAGCAGAGCGTGACTTTTCACGTGGAGAGTTGTACAGGAGAGGGGTATGACCGTGCCCCGGCAGAGTCTAAGTACGATAGACGTTGATAGAATTTACACCGGCGGCACCTGAGAGTCAGGAACCTCGAGCATGTAATAGAATATGGAGAGTTTCGAAAAGAAAATTCACCTCTTCGGAAAAGGGGTTTCATTTCATCTTCAGAATTGCTAATTAGGAGACCCTGTTGGTCTTCAAATCTCCATAGCAGTTTGTCTCCAAATAAAAAGAAGTGATCCGGAAGAGTGGATTCAGGTTCTAACAAGTTGCTTTGTAACGCTGCATGTGTCCATCTTTTTTGCTGTCGCGGCGAAATTGTCTTTTTTTATGGAAAGGGATTCGTTGAACTCGTAATCCACGCAAGCTTTGCCGACCTCTAAGAACAATGACCGGAATTTCAGTGCCCTGTTCTCCAAGCAAGCCGCTTTGCTGGTTGCTTCCTTCTCTCAATTTCTCTCTCTTAATTCTCTCTCTCTCTCTCTCTCTCTCTCTCTCTCTCTCTCTCTCTCTCTCTACCTCTTTCTTTCTCTCGTGCCCTTTGCAGGATTACCATGAGCATCACAGCATAACGCACAGAAATCCAGAGACTAGATAGAACATAGAGAATCATAGCTGATGCACACGGCTGAATCCTGGCTGAGGTCAGCGACTTGCCTCTACTTGCCTGCTGGAGTTAGTGGAGCGCTCAGGCTTATACCGGCTCATTTCCAGGAGCTTTTTGAATTGGTGCACGAAGAGAAACGGAAGGAAGGAGAGGGAGGAAGTGTTGCTAATCGCGAGAAATAAACGACTCTTGCGTGAAGAATTGAAGATGGCGGCAGGATTTCTGGTTGGGATAAAAAAATGACCCAGGAAGTAGGCTCTCTATCAAAGAATCAAATACCGATCGAGAGAGATGAGAGCAGGAGGTCACGATTCACGATCGAGCTTTGGATTCTATCGAGAGTGAACTATTTGCTGGGGTTCGTGATTCTGGGAAACAGTATAGGATGAATGTCTCAGTAGTGGACCACCCATGTACCAGTAATTGACCAGCATTTTTACACTTCTAGAGTCCTACTAGTGCGTTCTTTTAAACTTTTAAGTGGAATAGTATATGTCTAATGCAGCAGTAGAAGGCTGTTCACAACGTCAATAGATCATAACGAGAATCTGAATGAATCTGAATCTGGACTCTCGCTATGCAACAATGGAACAATATAGCAACATTATGACTACAATCTAACAAACTACTAATAATTTACTAATAATCTACTTGGAATGTAATTTAAGTGCCCATTAAAAAATAATGTAATGGTAGTGCTGAAAATTTTACTTAATGGAGATTTTAATGCCTGTGGAGTCACGAAGGAATTTGCATAACGAGTTTCGCTAAAATGTTACAACAAAATAGCACTGATACAATAATCTCACAGTGAGAGAAATATTTGAAGAATAACAATATCAAAATGTAACGATAATGTAACAAAGCAATATTTAAAAAGAGTATAACATATAACAATGTAACAAAATCAGAATATTGTGTTATGTTACAGTAAAATTTATTCTCTATTTACCTATGTAATTTATTTTCTTGAGATGTTTTTTTTCTTATCGGGAAGAGTTAGTGATGAGGGGTTGAGGGGAAAGGGTCGAGATGATGACAAAATTCTTTCTTCCTTTATTTCTTTGTTCTCCAACACGCTCTACGTGTTCACAGTCCATGCAGTATGCAGGTGCATTAACCGTACAACTAGCCTAGCACCGTAACGTCAGAAAAAACTATCAGCTAAAAAAATCTGTTTCTAATTTCTAATTTCTAAATTTTTATAGCATTACTCTTCATACAATTATAATAACAAAACTTAACACGATAAATCCCTTTCTGAGCATTGTTACGTTGCACAGTGAGGAAAAAGTAAATTTTCTGTTCAGAAACTTCCAGAGGTCGTGCTTCGAAACCGATTTAAAAATTTTTTTTTTTTTTAATTGAAGCTGATCAAATTTTTTTGGAGGTCTGCAGATGCCGATTTTGCGAAAAAATTGCTAATTTGTTATTTAAGTCTGTTTATTGATATTTTCTCAGAAGCATATAGAATTAGTAAATATACTCTCAATGAATGGAAATTTTCAACTATGGATTAAATTTCTTCATTTCTTTAATTGTTATAAACAAATTAATCGATAAAACTGGAATCTGCTGCATCTCCAGTGTTTAAATGCATTATTCATACTGATTTCGTCGTTGAATTAGGTATAAGTAATAAATAATTTACTAATAATAACGGAAAACTAAACGAGAAAAGTGGTCGTTGTAATAAATAATTGTTATGAAAAATTCACTTATATCGTATATTTGAACATAGAAACTTTTTCTGTTCTACGGGATCGTTTCCTTTCATCTCAAGGATAATAGCTTGATACAAGATATTGCAATTCAACAACAATTAGTATTGTTATAATGAATTGCTATAAACAAATTCATTTATTTCGCATTTTTGAACATAGAAATTTTTCTCTTTAGTAGAGTCGCTTCTTTTTATCTTAAGAATATCATTATTATGGGTTGAAAATATTGCCATTTAAAAACAATTGTCATTGTTATAAGCAAATTCACTTATATCGCATTTTTAACAAGAAAATTCTCCTCTCCTGCGGGATCATTTCTTTTTACCTCAAGAATAATATCTTGACACAAGAGATTAATGTTCAACAATAATTGATACTCTTATAAACAATTGTTGTAAACAAATTCATTTATTTCGCATTTTTGAACATAATTTTTCTTTTTAGTGAAGTCGCTTCTTTTTATCTCAAGAATAATATTATCATTGCATAGAAAATATTGCCATTTAACAAAAATTGTCATTGTTATAAGCAAGTTCACTTAAATCGCATTATTATTTTATGCGGGATCATTTGTTTTTAATCTCAAAAATAATATCTTCACACAAGAGATTAATATTCAACAAAAATTGATATACTTATAAACAAATTCATTTATTTCGCATTTTTGAACATAGAACATTTCTTTTCTCATTTTCTCATCTCAAAAATAATATCAGGACACAAGAGATTAACATTGAATAATAATTTTTATTGTTATAAAGAATTGTTGTACAAAAATTCACTTCTTTCGCATTTAAGAACATAGAACATTTCTTTTCTCTGTGGAATTACAAAATCACAAAGTCACAATCATACAATAGATTGCAATTTAATAACAAATTTTCATTGTTCTAAACCATTTCTTAAGCAAATTCACTTATTTCGCAATTTTTAAGTTGGAAATTTTTTTTCGGCTGATTCACTTTGTTTCATTACAAAATAATATCCTGTCACAATACATTGCCATTTAGGGTCTGTTTTTAACAATTTCTATAAACGAATTAAAAGAAGTTTATAAAAGTTGACAAACACAATGCAAATTATTACTGAATTTGATCGAATAGCAATGTTTTGCATGATAATATTATTCTTGAGATGATAAGAAGTGACTCCCACAGAGAAAAATCTTTATGTTAAAAAAGGCGATATATGTGAATCTTTTTATAAAAATTATTGATAACAATATCAGTTGTTGTTGAATGACACTTTCCTGTATCCAGTGATCCGACCGAAACTATGGTTCCATTTCGTTACAGCTAGTTAAATAAAATAATTTTTTTATTATTCTTGTAATGAAAAGAAATGATCCCATAGAACAGAACAATTTTTTATATTAAAACATGCGATATAAGTGAATTTGTTTATAACAATTATTTATAACAATAAGAACTGTTCTCATTCAGTTTTCTATTATTATCAGCAAATTAGTTATTACTTTCACAAAATTCAACGACGAAATGAGTATAAATAATGCAACACAAACACCGAAAATGCAGCAAATATCACTTTTGTCTAATAATTTTTTATAACAATTATAAATGAAGAAATTTAATCTATAATGAAAATTTCCGTTCACCAAGAGTAAATTTACCAATTCCATCTGTTTTTGAGAAAATATCAATAAACAGACAAAAGTAGTTAGTATAAATATATAAAAAATTATGGGTTTTTGTCATTTTTCAACTCAAATAACGAATTAGTGAAATTTCTTTGATAAAGCTGGCTTTGATAGACCTTCTTGAAATTTAATCAGCTTTAATTTAAAAAAAGAACCTTTAAAATCGGTTAGGAAATACGACCTCTTGATCTTTTTGAAACAAAAATTCAACTTTTTTATCGCTGTGGGTTGTTACAATATTTCTATAATTATATGTGGAGTAAGCGACCATAAATGCAAAAGTCCATTTTTCGTTTTTTCAGGAAATTCAGGCAAATTCTCTATCTCAGAAACCATTAGAACTGAACAGATTTGTAAAGCGTTATTATGTTAAGTTTCTCTTCAAAATGAAAATCCAGTTTGAAAATAATTTTTATGTTGCTTCATTTCAGAGTACTTAATAAATGAAATATGGACTTATGAGCTTTTGATAAATTATGGTGGACTTATTAACTTTTTGAGAAGCTCAATTAGTTTTAATTAAAATTTTATCCCAATTTAGTTTCTTAAAATGAATTTCATTTAAATAACGAAAATCAGTTTGATTCTATCACAGCCGAATGACTTATTACTATGGCAACATGGTCGATTCTACTTTTTTAGATTAGGATCAGGATCAGTGAATCTGATTTTTAACAAATGCTCATAAAATCTCTTTTATACTTATAATATACTAAGAACACTAATTTAATAAGAAAAAAAACATAAGTTTACCTCTTCGCTCTGTCGGCATCTTTCATTCTGACACCTTGGATCCGTATTTTTGATCCATTATTAATTAATTTGACCTTTCCTTTCATTTTTCATGAAAAATCAATCTCGTTTCAATATTTTTCAAAGCTCGAGCAAATAAAATAGATTAAAACATTTGAATCTGTTTTGAAAAAAAAAATCAAAAGTCGAATTTCAGAGCACTTTTGAAACACATATTTTGCAAGAGCAAGCGAATGTATATAACACAAAAATTCTTCCTCGATATTAGAAACCACTTTATTATACAATTCATTTTTACGTTCAGTCTTAAAATAATTTGAAAATGACAAAACTATAGTAAATTATGTGAAAGAGATAGTTTTTGGACTTATTCCGCTTTGGTTAATTATGGTCACACAAAAGAGGACTTGTAGCGTTTTGGTCATTTTTTTGAGTTAAAAAAATTCTGAATTATAAACTGAACTTATGTCATTTTGCCAAAGTACAGTGTTTTAATAGTGTAAATTAATAACGAGAAAAATTTTCAAAGCACAATTGTGATAGATAAATTCCTGAGAACCTATTAATAACAAAAATCTTTAAGATCCAAATGAATTCTACTTTCTCATGAACATTTTTTCTGTACTAAAAAAAAACACCCGAAAACTTTACAAATCAAAAATTGACTTCGAAACTACCTACTTTTACGGTTCATTAGAGACAAATGTACAACAAAAAGAAAAAAGAAATAAAAAAACAAGATTCAACCAAACCAACCTCTCACTCTTTCTTTTCTATGTATTTTTTATACTACTGGGAACCAACGTGTTTCGAAGCCAATTTAGACTTTCTCATCAGGTGTAATTTATAGGAAAACTATAATTATAAATAATGAAACTTATATTTATTAAATTCAAATATTACATAAAAATAAAGTTAAAGGAATTAACATCAAATACTGTTTGGTCAATTTTTCTATTTTTCTTATTAATAACAAAAATTTTTAAGATAAAAATGAATTCTACTTTCTTATGAACATTTTTTCTGTACTAAAAAAAAACACCCGAAAACTTTACAAATCAAAAATTGACTTCGAAACTACCTACTT
>JAUMHM010000001.1:16255600-16265709 GCA_032362435.1 Melikaiella ostensackeni | reverse complement strand
TATTGGACCCTAAAGCCAATTCGATCACCAAAAATTCCAAAATAATTTTACGATTGAGGGTCAACATAATCCCACCTATTCATTTATTTGGTTGAACGTTTATGTATTTTGTTAAAAATTCGTCTTTTGGTAGAGAATTAATCTTCTTTGTTAAATATTCATCTTTGTAGGACAAAATTTCGGCTATTTGGTTGAAAATGCAACTATTTTGTTAACGTCATCTTTTTGGTGGAAAATTGAACTGTTTTTATAGAAATTCTTCTTTTTGGGTTAGAAATTCATCTTTCTTTATTGAAGATGAACTTTTTTGTTGAAAATTCAACGCATTCTAATAAAAATTTGTTTTTTTGGGTTGAAAATTCAACTGTTTTGTTGCAAATGCAATATATTTTAACTTGAAATCTTAGGAATTTAAAGTTCAGTTCAGTAATCAAATTTTATCTGAACTGTAAAATCTAAACCGATTAAATAATAATGGGTATTTAAATTGAAAATTTCATATATATATATATATATATATATAAGTGTTTTATTTTATATTATGGCTTCTTCTTGTATGTAAATAAGTCTTTTTTGGTCACTTTTCATCTTTAAACCGATATATTTTCCAAATTGTGCACATATTCCGATTCTTTAATTTAAAGTAATCACAATCATCGAATTAGATGGACGGATGTTAAAAAATTTACACTTTTAACCTGTGAAAAATAGTGATCCGAAAATTTAAAAATAGGAAGAAACACAGTTTAAAATTTTATTCGAAATTTTCGTAAGTAATCACAATTTAATCATTCACAGGTGGATTTTATTTTGAATTATTCAAGTATTATGTAATGCTTTGCAGGAGAGTAAAGTCGATTAATTTGAAAAATGCGGTACTAAATAATTGAATGGCTCTGTATTAAGAAAAATTATATCTGGAAAGATCTAGAGATACCTGGAAAAAACCTGGAATTGTCAGGGAATTTTTTTCGGGATTTGAGTAGACACCCTGCATTTATGTTACAATTATGTATGTAATACCGATTACACAAAGATAATTCCTGTTGTGCATCTTTTTATGCATCATAAAACTTACATATATTTAGAATTAAATATGAATCCTAAAATAAATAGTCCTCAACGATTATTCCATTTTATGAAATAATGAATACTGCAAATTGTGTAACGAAAATACACTGAATAAGATAACAATGTGGGTTTACCCGTCATTCTATTTTCCTAGTTTCTCTTCATTAACATCAGATTATTTACTTTTTTTAGAATATTTCATATTCAGTTGGTTTTGCTTCTTACTGCTATGTTACAATAACAACAGCTTGCATCTAGTTGTCCTTAAATGATTGAATGGTTACCATCCATTGTTACTAAAATATTACCATCGATTGTTATCAAACTGTGTCTGGTCAACGACTTTTGTAAAAGCAACTTGCCTCTTTAACCCAAAGTATTTAAAGTAATCTTGAAAATCTTCTGTACAATTTATGCACGTCCATGGTTCTCTAGAATGAAATAGTGTTTATTTGAGATTAGTATATAAAGAAAGTGAAAATAAAACAAGGAGCAGTTCGAAGAAACTTCAAGAACTGAAGACATTGTGTTTGATTTTTATTTATTTGATTTTGAACAAAAAAGTCAATCATGCATAGTTTTGGTATTTTCCTACAAGTTGGCCTACTTTTTTTCATGTTCGACATACCTCAGGTAAGATCCCAATTTCGTAAAATTACATATTGTATACATTAGGGTGGATCGAAAAAATAAAATTATTGAAATCGAAATTGGAACTAATTGGAAAAGTAGTGTATTAGAACCCTAAAAAAGTATAATTAACTTGGTGTTGATTGATGGACGCCTTCAACTTGCACACAACAATTTTTTCCTATGCTTTTGGAGGTCTTAACTGTCTCTCCAAATTTTTATATCTTTCTAACTGAGCTATGAAAAACTAAAACCGCCTAACTCCACTTTTCAGCGAAATTGAGTTACGTGTAGAGAACACTTTTTTATGCTTATATAATGTGTATTTAATTTAAAAAATTGACGGTTCAGCCACTCTTCTTTATTTGTTTATACTCTCTCCCTTTTACGGACTTGAGAGTCTTTACAGAACCATTACAAGTTTTCTTATCGACAATCCTCATGTACTACCTTACCAACTATTTCACGCACATCGTCTTAAACACTATTCTTAATCCTAGACGCTTGCGACCTTGTCCTAGGCTTCCGTTACCTCTTACCATTACCAGCCTAAAATTTGTAGCTCCATTCCAGAACAGTACTTCGCCACTCTCCTTCTTTAGCAATAATTTTTTGTCTTTTTCTTACCCCTTGCAACCAGCTTTCTCTCTCTCAACTCTTCCAGCTTCTTCATCCGTTCCTCACCCTGACCATTTCCATTCAAAATCCATTTTATTCTCTCTTCCATACTTTCCCCTCCCCCTTCGACGCCTGCACACCTCTCTAATCCATGCAACAATGATTCCTGCTCATACCTACATACTCTACTCAGATTCGTCTTTTCATCATCCAGTACCTACATGCTCTTACTTCCTCTCACATTCTGGATCTAACCACTCTATTCCATTTGCCATTCCATTTCTTCCCTTAGCATATACCCTGGGCAGTTCCAACTCAGCCCCATGATCCATTTCAGAAATCTCTCATGCAAACTTTCCACCATGATCTAAGAATACTTGTTCTAGCCATCAGCATTTTTTTTTGCATTTTAAAAAGTTCTTTATTGATAGGTAATATTACATGGTGCGATACTAAAGTATTCATATACATTTTAAATTAATTTTTCTCTATGTCCCTAATTCCAGGTTGGAACTCCACCCCTTATTGGCTTTTTGTACTTTCTTTCGTTATGATTTTTGTTATATTACTTTGACCTTAAATGATTAATTTTATACTCATTTTAAGTAAGAAATTGTTAAAAAGACTTATAAATTATATGTCTAGCCATCAGCGCTCCCACATTTGTCCCCAGTCGCGCGACTTAAACCGCATCCATCTTAGACATACTGGTTACCAAGATTACCAGACTAAGCAAACCTTCTTAGAGTAGCGCGAACGCAGCTCTCTCACCTATCAAATATGGTGGCAGTTTGTCCAAACCTTCCTATTACTATGCGTTCATTTAGGAAGGCCCCACTTTTGAATAAAAATAGCTATCAATTGAAATTCAATATATACAAAATTGTGAACATATTATGCACTTAATCATAAGGATGCTATTTCTCTTACTTTATGCAGTACAAAGTTGCACTTGGGCTAAAAAGAATTGCATAAATTTTGTGAATACAGTAATGCAAAAATGTAATAAATAATAACTAAACGTAACTTGTTCTGAACAATATTAATTTTGAGCCCAGCGCTTCGTTGTGTTGGTGTGAAGTCACAGCGGGGTGCTTCTACCGGCATTCAGAACTTTTCTTCTCGCAATAAACTGAAGCCTGGAAAGAAGAAACAGATACCTTCATATCCAAAGTCATATCCAAAGTAACCTTTCGTCAATTGATTAAATAGTTAGTATTATTGTGGAACGACCGTTCAGTAAAACATGATATTTTCAAGTACATTTCAAACGCGTTAAACTAATTAACAAAATATATATGGATCATTCGAAAGATTTTTCCTAATTCCAGCCAAAATTCTGCGCAACCATGTCTGCGATTGAAACTGGATTTTTCATCAATTTTGCTTTTATTTTCGAACCTCCATAAAAAAGGCAATTCATAACCGATTTTAAAGTTTAATGGCTGAATTTATTGGCTTCAGGGAGTATTTTTAGGGAAAATATACACCAAGAAAAGCCTAATTGCATTTTGCTAATAAAATTATATAAAAATTGTCTACGAATAGATTGTTTATTTCGTAAAAATACAACTTTTCCATATTTAACATTTTTTTGTTAAATCATTATTTTCTGATAAAATTGACCAAGAATGCATATAAAGTTTGCCCTATATCAATAAGGTCGATATGAAAATGGCGAATTTGATGAAAAGTTGCGTTTTTAGCCTTCTAGATATTTGTATCAAAGAAAAACAATGGCTTTACTGAAATTATTTCCATGAAATTTTTATTTAGTATAATAGACCTTACAGCTTCATAAAATAGCGAGATCGCTGAACTTGATGATTGGAAATTGGCAGCTCTTTTGACTTTAAATTTGTTATTTTATCATTTTGTAGTCGGCTTTATAGTCGGAACATGCTCGGACTCGAAAATAATTGATCTGCTTTTTTAGATAATATATTAACAACCTATATTGAAATAATCCTTGCGAGTCTAGAAGTCGACTACCATTATCTTTCAAACTAAGCAAAACACCTGCGTTAAGTTGTAAACAGTGAGTGACTCATAGTAGAACTTCATTGTGTGCAAAGCTTTCTCGCGAATTTGTAATTATGCCAAAGTTGTTTTCTTATGACAAAAAATATGTTTTTACCAATCTCAGGTGGATTCGGATGGAAAATGGTACGAAAATTACTCTAGGTAAGTTCTAACATTTTACATTCAGTATAGTTTTTTAGAGGAAAATTGGTAAAATGTGCAGAACGTCAGATTTTTGACATTCACCTCAAAAATAACTCTTGCTTATTATTTCTTCCTTAAATCGACTATGCAATGATGAAATAAATAATTTAAAGAGCAGTCAATCATTATATCGTCGCTGCACGCGGTATAAGATTGATATTAAGACTTACAGTACCGGCGAAAATTACTAAGTTGAAGGCAAAATGTCAATTTAAAAAAAAAAGTTGCACAAAACGTCATATTTCGATAATTTTCAAAAATTGGAATACCTCTGGAAATAATTATTCCACTTGACGCATTTTTTCATCGCAGATGTTTTTGGTGGGATTTTATGTATTTTCGTAATAAAAAAAAATTAAGATAAATACACTCAATTATTTAATTGAATGAGTAATTGACTGCATTTGAAAAATTAAATTAATTGTTTAATCAATTTTTGTTAAAAGTTAATTAAATAAATAAAATTTCAATCCAAAATGAGAAGCGTGGCTTGGTTTTACCGGATTCAACCGATACTTCATTTTCTGTAAGGTTGCATAGAAATATTTCTTATTTTGTTGAAGCTTTTTTGAGTTTATAATAATGGCACAATGATTGAAGAAAAAATAATTAAAATTTTTTTCCTTAAGAACTATTCAAGAAATTGAAATTTCCTGCAATATATATCGAGAATCTGTTGCTACTCACTTCTGCTTAAAAATGGGTTCCAATTGCTTCGATAGATTAGAATGAAAAGGTGAGCACAGGTGAAAAAATCGACTTCTAACATAAAATATGTGTACGTTCATATTACAACAGCCCACTTTATCACTTGCCAATAAGGTTCAACTTCAGACAGAATTCACTTTGAAGTTCACCCATATTGACAAGCGACAAAGAGGGCTGTTTTAATATCGACGTATATCGTATAAATATGATTAACTAAAGTTTAAAATTAATAAGGATATCGTGTTTCTCTGGAAAGCATATCAAGGATATGTTGCAATAGATTTCTAGGTCAAATATCAGGCTAAAAGTTTGGATGGAAAATTCATTATTGTTTATTGTTGAATGACTGTCAAAAAATTACACCTTTCACCTATGCTCACCTCCGCAGCCTAATATGTCTAACCGATTGACACCAAACTTTAATGAAAAGTCTGTATCAACATATTCTTGATGTATATTGCAATAATTTTTGAAATCTTGAATAGTCTTTAAATTTTTACCATTCATGTCATCTCTGCATTTTCATTTTCTACATTAAATATGTAAAATTTTCAAAATTATTCAAGATTCTGGTGAAACCAGCTCTACTATGTGGCTTCCAGATTATAGTGAGAAGAAAAGTTCTGAATGCCGGTAGAAGCACCCTGCTGTGACTTCACACCAACACAACGAAACTCTGGGCTCAAAATTAATATTGTTTAGAACAAGCCACATTCAGTTATTATTCATTCCATTTTTACATCATTGTACTCACAAAATTTATACAATTCTTTTGAGCCCATGTGAAACTTTGTACTGTATAAAATGAAAGAAATAGCATCCTTATGAGTGAGTGCATAATATGTTAACAATTTTGTATATATTGAGTTTTAATTGATAGCTATGTTCAGTCAAAATATGAAAGAATTGCTGTGATCTTTTTGGAGTTTTAAAATATTTATTTGCAAAGATACAGAGGGTTAAAGTTAAGTAACGACGACCAGACACGAAAAATCCACGCTTTTTTACCTTTCGCACGCCGTATTCTTGAAACTCAATTTCTTATTTGGATGAGTGCTACATTACGTGATGTGGAATAAAATAAGCTTCCTTTAAATCTATGTGCTATTTCTTCTCGATTTTTTTTCACTGAGTAGTCAAGAGTAGAAGTGACGAATTGAAGTGGAGCCTTCCTAAATGAAACACATAGTAAGTAGCGTGTCTCATGGGTTCAGAGTACATGATAACGAGGATGGTAATCAAGTAACCCATCTCATGTACATGGATGACCTGAAGCTATACGCTACTTCAAACCAGAAACTGGAGCAAGTGATCCAAGTCACAAATCAGTTCTCTAATGACTTCCACGTGAAATTTGAACTAAATAAATGTAACACAGTGCATTTAATCAGAGGAGTATTAGAGACCGCAGAATTAAAGAACGAGAATGAGGATCATATTGAGGCAATGGCTGAGGGTGAGTCATACAAATATCTGGGCATTCTTGAGTCTGAGCGTATTCAGCATACGATGGTTAATAAAAACCTAATGATGCCTTCATTACAAGACTCAGATCGGTTCTGAAGAGTTCTCTCTGCTCGGCCAACAAGATCAGGGCTATCAACACCTATACTATCCCTGTCCTTACGTACTCCTTTGGTTTTATCAAATGGTTAAATGCCGACCACGAAAGGATAAATAGAACTATTCGCGTTGATATGACCAAGCATCGAATGCTCCACAGTAATTCGGCGATTGGAACGATAGTTTGACCATGACAGCAAGCAAGACGTTGCTCTTTACAACACCATCTGTAAAGCAGATCTCGATTATACGTCCTTGAACTTGTCCTCAGAGGAAGCCTTAAAATTTAGAGTAGAAACCATAGAGGAATTAAAAAAGCAATGGAGATAAATTCCACGGCGAGCACCCCAAAACGTTAGATCAACATGACGTGGACAGAGAAGCATCCAATATTTGGCTGAAAAATTAATGATTGGCGTCCTGTTTCCGGAAATAGGGGAATTCATGATAATGATTGAGGACAGAGTTGTCAGCAACAAAAACTATCGCAAGCACGTGTTACATCAAGACGTAGTTGACAGGTGCAGATTTTGTGGAGTTACAAACGAACCCATCGAGCACATTATTGATGGTTGTCGCATAATGGCTCAGAGAGTGTACATGCAAAGACATAATGATCATCATTATATCCTATACATGAACAATTTGCCCTAAATAGATACCTTTCAAAATAAACATTCCGGAGCCCATTTAGGAAACGAAGACCACATCTTATACTGGGATGTTACTATCCAGACGGATCATTATATCCGAGCCAATCGACCTGACATCGCGATGCGTGAGAAAGAGATGGAAGAGTTTACATCATCAACATTGCTTGACCATTTAAACTGAACTTGCAGGCAGCCTAAACAACCAAGATCCATAAGTATAGCGAGGTAAGGCATGAAGTAAAGGCAATATGGAGAAATGTGAAACATGCATCTATTCATCCTATTGTATTTTCGGCTACAGGAAATTTCAAACATCGTGTTAAATTCTTAAGATCTTTAACTTATCAAGCACTTGATTCAGTCCGTGGCTGATGATGAAATATCGAGTTCACCTGAGAAAAAAGTTGAAAAATGCTAATAATAATAATTGAAAATAATTTATATGGTACCAATGAATTCGTATCAAAAGTATCTACAAGCCTAGGTACATTTAGATCCAGTTATGTGAAAAGAATGTCTATATTTTTTTCATAAAATTACACAACGCTATTAAATTGATCATAAGAAATCAGACTAATATGTTCCGAAACATCTTTTTGTAAACACGAAAAAAACGAAAAAAATTTGAGTTTAACATTTGACCTATATAAGGGAGAGCAAGATATCATCTGATTGGATTCAATTTTTTCTTGATTTTATTTTTTTTTGAGAAGGAAGAAGACTTTCCAAGCTCACATTATATTTTTCAAACTTTGCGGTTTTTGAACGACCCTGCTACTTACACTTATCCGAAAAATATGAAAATTAGAAAAGAACCGAGGGCCAACAAAGATGTCAATTATTTTTGGGAAAATTTACTATCTGCAATAGTTTCGCTGTAGAAAGTATTTTTCAAACAATATTTATTAAAAATATTATATAATAGTCCTAATCAATGATAGAATTTGTCAAAAAATAAGGAACATGATGTTTAGCTCATGATTGATGGAACTTTTTTCATTTTTTCAGCCACCAATTGTTTGAAATTCTATTTAAACGTAACTTTACATATAGTTTTGTAGCCGATTAGTGTATTTATTTTCTCAAAGGTGTAAGAAATTCACAAAAAAAGTTTAATCAATTAATTTTTTCTTCCTTATAGAGGAAGTTCCGTAATGATGAAAATTTTCGAACTTCATTTTTTGACATATCTTGATATAATTCGACCTCAGGAATCCAAAAATGAGGTTTTGAAAAAATGTCCGTGTATGTGTGTACGTCAAAAATACTCTTTTTACGATAACTCGTTAATAATTTGAGCTAAAGTCATGAAATTTGGGGAACTTGTAGTTATTATTAAGTTTAGAACTGGATCAGATGAGAATAAATTAAGCGTGCTCTACAACAGTGCACGCTTCAAATATTGTTTTTTCGATTTTATATTTTTATCGAAAATCGTTTTAGATGTGAATTTTTCCGCAATTTTGATTATATTTCGAAAGAAAAGTTTTATACCTAGATTTTAGGAAAATACATCGTTCTTAAAGAAAAAGGGTTGAGGTTCATTAATTGAATATCGTGAGAATGACAAAAAATAAATTTTGAAAAATTCCAAATTTTTAGGATTTTTTATCACAAAATTGGCCCTGTAAATTGATTTTTTTACAAACACAAGGTCAATTCTTTCTTTAATATCAGAAGTATAACAGCACAATGAATACCAAATTTGTTCATTCTGACAAGATGAATCGATTAGTGCATTTAGAAACATTCTACGACCAAATGAATGTGTAATGTACACAGAGTAGCCGATTGCTTATTCCCGAAAAAGTTATTTCGGATAAATTTGAACCAATTAGTGGATCTCCAATTTTGAAGTGTGAAATATTGAAAACTATTATTGAAGGCATATCCACGATAATTTTACATATAACGCCCGATAGGATAAGAATATAGAGTCGACAGTATCTATACAGATACTAAATAGATAATGATTCTCATGATCGCTTGTAATTTATACTCTGCACCACATATCCTACGCAATTTTTGCTTAGTGTGTCAGATAACTCATGAATTCTCATTCACAATCAGTCTTTCAAAAGTTCTTGCAGAAATACGACGTATACCTAACTGGATATTAAGTTGATATGAATAACATTACAATAAAGTAAGTATAATGAACTTATTAAATGCCTATTATGCTTAATGAAACGTTATTCTGTTTAAGAAAAATACATTGTGTTTATTTATATTTGCAATCCAAATTTTCTGAAATATGAAATTCAAAGTGCAATTCACATCTGACCGTCACTACGCTTACTGAAGTTTCGGTACGCATAGATATTCCCTGCATATTTAGTACGTGACAGAAACTTCAATCAATTATTTGGCTAGTGATTTTTAAAAGAAGTACCCTACAATTATGAGCATGAATTTTTAAAATGAAGTGTGCTCTACAACAGTGCATTAAGCGCCACTTGTCATAAGGGTAATATAATATGTGAATATAGGTACAAAATTATTCTTATGGCAAGTGGCGCATAATGCACTGTTGTAGAGCACGCTTTGATTGTGCAATGCAGATAGATATACAGGGTTTGATTGAAAAGTAATGAGCCTTCCCGCGCGGAGCGTCTGCCAAGCGATCAACCGAATCGGCTG
>JAUMHM010000001.1:16242373-16255500 GCA_032362435.1 Melikaiella ostensackeni | reverse complement strand
TCTTTTTTCTTCCTGTTGTGTACATTTATTGTACATCTGTCTCTAATGAGCCGAAAAAACAGGTAGTCTCAAAGTCTGTTTTCGAATGGTGAACTTTTTGGGCGTTCTTTTTCAGTACACAAAAAACTTTCATAAGAAAATAGATTTAATTTCCATTTTTCAGAAACTTTACAATTATTTACGTCGTACTTATTTTAAAAAAGTGCCGTCCAAACAAGAAAAGTAGTAACTACATTGTGGATGAGTCCCCTGTCAACCTAACCTCAAATTTTATATTTCCGTGAAGGATTATTCATATATCACATAAATAATTGATAATAAAATCAATAAATCTTCGCACAGTTTGGTAATTTTTTATCTAGTGACGTGAAATTTGTATTTATTTCCAGTTTTCAAGGTAAAAGTGTAGATACGATACCTGATCAATAACTTTTGTCTATCGTATCTGCAATAAGTGATGTTAAAAATGCAAAATATAAATTAGTTTCCTAAAATTAACCTTTTTAAACAAAAATTGAGTGAATATATGTTATGTAAAATTCGAACGGTAAGCAAACTAAGACATAATTTGTATGTAGTAAAGATTAGAAATTTAAGGTCAGGGTGACAGGGGACTTATCCAAAGTGTAGTTACTACTTTTCTTGTTTCGAGTTTCGACGGCAGTATAGTCCTATGTGACTTTCTATTCATGTGTCAGTTTCACTGCGCAAGAGAGAAATTCAGCTTTTGCGCGCAGGCTGAAAAGCAGCCGACACCGCTACGTTGATTTGACATTTTTTCTTCGTGTCTGCCTAGTCTTTGCACAAAAATAACCGTAACTGTTATGATCATTTGTCAAGTGTCAATCAGTGGCAATTAAACTTGACACTTTGGTCTAAATAAATTAAGTCGTTCTAATAATGTGTATCAGTGTGAAGAATAAGGTATGTGCATTACTCAAAACATTTGTTTTTGTTTAGATCTAATGAGCCAAAAATATTCACAATCACAATTTTGTGATGATGTTGCACTTATATTTCATTGCCAGATTTTACTTTTTGCTTATTGTATGTGTGACTTCTCAATTCTTTTTATCATTCATTTAGTACATTCAGCATTTAGTACTTGTTAATATTTATCATTTTAGTATCATTAGAAATCATTAAGTTCAAGTATAACTTTCTTTCATTTAAAATTTAGGTAACGGAAATTCCAGTCGTTAGTACTATCCTTTCACTTTTTTCTCCATCCAAATCTACACCTGCACTTTGGACCTCTTCGCACAGTAATTTCCAATAAATCTTTACTTAAATACAATACATAAAATATTGGATATCTTATTTATGTCCCAAGCTATATTACCACAAAACGGAAATGTCGATATCCCTGGAATATCACGGAAATTATCCTGGGGACATCATAGCCTTTTTCTGGGATTCTGATCACAAATTTTATATTGTTACTTTTTTTACAGCGAGCAGTTCCAAATCCAACTCGAAGCGCTTTAACAATGTTGAAACAACTGTTGTTTGGTTTTATGCAATGCATGATAATACAGATCCACTGGCTTTTCGATACAATTGTGGACTTTTGTTTTGGTCTTTATTACAACAACAAAGTAAAGAGAGTACCACGTGTGAAAAATAAATTGTTGCTCGAAAGTGGTGTTACCCTTGCAAACAAAATCAGGTTATTCAAATTTTCAGTAAATGATCAAATTTATATTAAACGTTTTCAGTGATTAAAGTATATTTTTTATTTTAGAGAAGGGGTTGTAACTGCAGAAGAAGTAGTGCAGGCTTTTATTGATAGGTGTAAGGAAGTGAATGGATTGATCAATGCAGTTGTTGTGGAACGTTACGAGGAAGCCATCAAGGAAGCAAGGGAGGTGGATAAATTACTGAAAACTGATGTGGATCGAGAAATACTGAAGAAGACGAAACCTTACTTAGGTGTTCCTTTTACTACAAAAGAAAGCAATGAAGCTAAAGGTTGGTCGTCTTTTCAGAATTGAGCTAATAATATTAGCTTTAATACTGGACTACTCATCCAATACTGTACAACAGTCTGACCATTTACTAAACAGTGGCAAAACTGATAGACATGATCGCATATCAATTTTCAGAGGAATAGTTTAAGTCGTCCTCTTTAATTAATATACTTGCCTAAATAAAAGAAGCCTTTGCTTTCGTTAATATTATTTTTATTTACCATGGTTAAATACATATTATAGAAATAAATTTAAGCAATCACATTGTGTGAATTACTCTTGTGACTTATGATATAATCAATTTTATACAATAAAATATAATTGGATCCTGTAGATATGAAGCACACAATGGGGATGACATGTAGACAGGAACACTGTTCATCCGAGGATGCAACAGTGGTCGGTTATCTGAAAAGAGCAGGTGGTATCATCATAGCCAAGACGAACATTCCAGAAATGAATTTGTGGATTGAGTCTAGAAACAATGTTTACGGACAAACCAACAATCCCTACGACACGACTCGAGCAGTTGGTGGAAGTAGTGGAGGCGAGGGTGCAATTCTTGCTGCTTGTGGTAGTGCCATTTCTATCGGGAGCGACATCGGTGGTTCCATCAGGATCCCTTCATTCTGTAATGGAGTCTTCGGGCACAAACCCAGTGAAGGTAGAAAATAATATTATTAATATTAGGGAATATATCTAAATAGTTACCAATAAAGGAAAATATACTAATCTCTGGTGCGCTCTCTAGGAACAACACCAATCAAAGGTGTTGGTATGAGATCAGAAGACTACGGAAACACTATGGTGGAAGCTGGTCCCATGTGCAAAAAAGCAGAAGATCTGGAACCACTTCTCAGAGTCCTTGTTGGTGAGAACATCACCAAATTGAAGTTGGACACTCCTGTAGATCTAAAGAACCTGAAAATCTTCTATCAAGTTTCCTCTGGGGATATTCGGTCGAGTCTAGTGAGCAAGGTAATGAGGTCCACTTTGATGAAGGCCGTGCGGCATTTTGAAGAAATCACTGGATCTGTAACCAAGGTAATCAATCGATTAGCAAAGGCTCTTTTCTAAGAGATTCTAATTCCACTATCTTACAGATTAAAATGCCTGGGTCAGAGTACAGTTACCGACTTTGGAGATACTGGATGACGCAAGAAGAAGGAGATTTCAGACACCTCATAACAAACAAAAAGGTAAATATTATAAGGTGGAAGACTGGAAAATAGCAGCCTAAATGTTTTCCTTACCCAGGGTGTTGCAGCTGCAACTACGGAAATATGTAAACTGGTCAGCTTGAAGTCAGAATTAACTTTGGCTGCGATTCTCAAGTTGATAGATATGGACTTGCTACCTCAGGAAAATGGAGATTGGGCCCGATACGTCACCTCTAATCTGAAAAAATACCTAATGGTAATTAGCATTAATTCTCTAAAGAAGGTTGGGTATCAAAAACAAAAAAGTAATTATGAAAAAAAAATTCAGGATGAACTAGGTAATGATGGGGTTCTCATTTATCCCTCGAGTCCAACTTCAGTTCCGTACCACTATGCTTCATACTTGAGGCCCTTCAATTTTGGCTACTGGTGTCTTTTCAATGCTCTGAGGCTACCAGTTTGTCAAGTGCCGATGGGATTGGACAATAATGGATTGCCAGTTGGAATTCAGGTACTGTAAAAAAACAATAATTAAGTAGGCTAAATAAATAAATAAATTAATAAAAAATTTCAGGTCATTGCTGCTCCTTACAATGATCATCTTTGTCTTGCTGTTGCAAGGGAACTGGAAAGAGCTTTCGGTGGTTGGGTCCCTCCATCCTAATTTCCTGTTTTTTTACATTCTATCTTCTTTCTGGGCTCAACGAAAAATGATTATTAAATGTACATAAGTAGACAAATTTTCGATCCAAGATAATCTTATTTAAAGAGAGGTATGAAGAACCTATAGGATTCGAAATTCTATTACATTCCAGGCAGCCAGACTTGAATCTCTTGAAACTGGAATCTATTAAAAACAATGATTCCAAAGCTCTGAAGTTGTTGCCCGAATGTGACAGCTTTCTTCTTTTAAGAAAACTAACCATAAAGATAAATTGTAAGTTCCTATCGAAAAATGTCGGGACAATCAGCATATTCCAATTTTGAGGGAAACTGGGACAAACCGATTTCTCAAAACCGACCCACGCATTTCATGAACATCAGTGACTCAATCGCTCAACGCCTACAAACAGGTTAAAAGCTTTTTTCAAAATCAATTTTCCCTTCAATCTTTTGTACCATTTTATCTGTAATAAAGGTGTGGATATTTAATTTATTTCTGTATAAAATCGTCTTTCTTCTTCACTTCCTACCATCCATAGGCGCCGTGGACGATGAGAGGTTGAAAAATCATGATCAGAATTGGATAGAAAAATTGGCCAAAATTGATCGGGAACACACGATCCAAAAGAATCTTGACATTGCAGAAATTCACCGAAGTATGAAGTCTCTTGATGCTTTCAGTTCTGGGGGAATTGTTACAACTTGTCCTACTGATAAGAGAAAGGTTTAATTTTATATACCGAAGTATTTTATTCTTGTAGTTATAAAGGATAACATTTTTTTTGTAGTAAAGTTGACTTTCTCACTAAAAGTGATTTCTGAATTATTTAAAGATTATCGAGTGCTATACGCAACTGAAGGGCGACACATTACAGTGTGAATCACAAGTGAAAGAATTCATAGAATGTATCGACGAGTTGTTGTACAAAGCCACGCACGTTGATGCAAGATCAACAATAAGCGTCACCTGTCCCAGAAAAATGACCTATAGAGAAAGATTCGAGAAAAGCTGTCTAAACAAATAAAAAATTGTAAACTTAAAGAAACATTAAATTAAATGCACTAATACAAGTTGCTGTAACTATTTGAAACGTAAATTTTGAAATTATTATTATTAAATCTACTAAATTAAATTTGAGAAGCTCAATTTGGTTTCAACATTTTTAAATATATTAAAAATTATTTACATGTGTAGAAACAGAAGCATACAATAAAAGCGGCCTGGGTCGAACATTTACAACCCCATGTGTTATTAATTATAATATATGTATTAGCAAATTATAATCTATATTTGCAACGCAAATTACACTCCGCATCGGTTACAATAAAGCTCGTCACGAGCATAAATTTAATTTAAAAAGTAAATATTTTACGGATAGCGTAACATATTTGTCTCATTACTCTTATTCCTTTCTTCTCAGATTTTCCTTTCGTTGAGACGTAACTGAATTTCATACCTTACTCAATTTTTGAAGCGTGCGAATATCTAGTGTGAATTCCCAGCTTCAGAGTGAGACATTCTGTAGACAATTTTACAAAAAACTATTATAATACACGTAATACACCGCGGGAATTGTTTTTTAGGTGCTTAAGGTTACTCTCTGAGGCGAGCCAGTCGCTGAGTGAGTTCGTCCTGTTCTTGAGAAACTACAGTCGAGGCTCCTATACTGCTCAACTGACTGGAAGGAAGTTCCATGTTGAGTTCGAGTCTGAAAGAAATTAAAATTTTAAAAATTTAGGAAGCTTTTACATTTGTTATTCAGACGGATGTTTCAATAAATATTAAAAATATATTCAATAAATTTCTCAGATAATCAAAAAAATTTTGTACTACATGAAATTCCGGAGTATGTAATCTATAAGATTTCATATTCTTTAAGAACATTGTAGAATATGGAATATTCTATTCCAGAAAATCCCAGAACACTACATATTTTAGAGCATTCTAAAATATTCTAAAGAATTCTCAACAATAATTTTGAAATTTTCAGAAAATTCTGGAGCATCTCATAATATTCCAGAAAAGTCAACAACATTTCAGAATTTTCAGAGTATTTTTTAGATATTACAGTACATTCATACATTTCCTTCGAGATTTTCCGCGTCATCAGTGCACCTTTCTGATTTTCTCAGTAGTTTCTGTTGACTTTGCAACATTCCACAATTAGTTTTTATTGTTTTTGCAACATATTATAGAAATTTCCATTTTCTTTGAATATTCAGAACATTCCAGAATATTCTAGAAAAGTTAAGAACGTTCTGGATATTTAGAGATGTTTATTTAGGAATAAAGGAATATTTAAGAAAATCCAAGTGCAATCTAGATTATTTCAAAATATTCTAGAAATGTCCAGAAAAATCCAGGTTATTATAGAAATGTCAAGAACATTCTAGAATTTTCAGAGTATTGTTATAAATAAAAGAATATGTATCCAAGTAAATCCCAGTACACTTAAAAATATTGGGGTTGTCCATGTATTACGTAACGCTTTTATGGACGATTTTTTCACCCTCCCTTCGCCCTTGTACCGCTACCGTAACAATAAACGATGCCCCCCACCCCTCATTGTTACGTATTTTTCAGTAACCTGATTTTTTCACTATAAATAAAACGTTTTCTATGTGTTAAAAAATTTGTTCATGTTGAAAAAAAATGGTGGTATGTTTCTTCCTTTCGAACCGAACTAATTTTATGAAGAATACTTAAAAAAAACTTTCAAACCCTCTGTGGTGACCAAAAGTGATATCTAAAATTTTTTTAACCACGGGTTATCCTGGTAGGATACCTCTATAAAAACACGTAACTCAAAACAGATTTCAAAAAATAATGGTTTTCACTCCTCCCTACACTCTTATATTATTTTACTATTTGAAAAAATCTTACGTAACATTTCTCGAATCCTCCGCTCTCTAGCATCGTAACAGAACCATAACTGTTCCTCTTGAACCCTCCCTCAGCCCTAATAGCGTTACGTAATATATGGACAACCCCATTTCTAAGATATTCTATGTAATTGTAGAAAAAAAATCCAGAATAATCTGAAATATTCTAAAATACTCCAGAATAGTCTAGAGAATTTTATAAGATTCTAGAACATTGCAGAATATTCTCGAAAACTTACGAAACTTCTAGAATTTGTAGAGTATTTTTTATGAATAAAAGAATATTCAAGAACATCCCAGTATACTCTCTAATGTCCAAAACATTCCAAAATATTCTAAAAAATTCAAGAGCAGCCCAGAATTTTCAAGATATAAAAGAAAATTCAAAGTCACAGAGCACACTAGTATGAAAAATTGCAAATAGCTTTGTACGAAAAATTACCCAGCTTCGTCTGCAACTTGTTGCATAAGTGAGTCGACATCGTTTTGAGGAACATTCGTAGTCGTCGTTTGCGACATGGCATTCTCCATGTATGAACTCTGGACATCCAGATCTTCGAATTGACTCTCGAATTTGTCCATAAGTCCTGAAATTTTTTCCAGATTCATGGACTTCATAGCAGCGTCCATTGCTTTTACAACTCCGGCCATCGATTGAGTTACTTTTCGAGTTGTCAATGCAGTTTGGACTCTACTCGCTACTGCGTCTACCCTGGCGCTCATTCTCAGATAATTCAGAGCCTGATTTTTTTGCCTGATAGCATTTTCTGCGTGTATTCTTGCCCCTTCCATGTTCCCTTTTTGTATAGCCTTCTTTACTTTCGCCTTTTCAGTCTTCTCCTCTTTCTCGCATTTTTTCGAATTTCGCTCAAGTTCCTTCACAGCGAACTTGAGATTGAACAAATTTTCTATTAAGTGAGTCAAGGAAATTTTTGTATAGATTCATAAGAGACGTAAAGGGAATTGAACAATCTTAAAAAGGCATTAAAACTGAAAAAATTAAAAAATTACAATTTGGGAAACAATCTCGGCAATAAGGCTTGCATTGAAAAGTATTCGAAAATTTCCTGTGAATCCTGCGTTCAATGGTGATGTGACAATTACTGAATTCTTTTCGATACCGTTTTTATCCTCCTGTTTTGAATCTCCATAGCAGTAGAAGTTATCGCTTAAATTTAATCCCTTTCTGTACCCAGCGGCAACAATATTTTTTTTTAATACTGTTGGATACCACAAAGTAACTATGAAATAAAACAATTTTAATCCACTTCAATTTAGCAGATTAAACTATCTTTATCTTCTGTTTTTTGAATTATAATAATAACGTAAAAATCATTTTAAAACACAGTACTGGTCATTTTACGTTGTCAGGATTAATTTCCATACAGATAGCTGTGGTGAAAAATAATTTTTTAATTTTTTTATCATGACATTATATTTTTATAATTGATAAAATTTAAAAAAAGCGAGTGTTTTGCGATAAAGTGATGCACTGTTATGCACAATCCTACTAGATTTGGCAAATTTCATGCTTTTTGAGCGCCTTATAATGCGTTAAACGAAAATTGTTTAAAATTTTTTTGAAGTTACGTTTGAAAAATCCGATCGGCTTTGAAAGAGATTTTTTTAAATACACAAAAAGTTTCGGAATCCTTTATGAAACCCTAAAATCTGTCGAGGTCCTCTAAAAATTTCTGGAAAACTCGTCAATCTTTTTAAACCCCTTGACATTTTTCAGATTCTTTGAAATTCGTAGAGATCCCTAGGAACCTTTTTAATATCATTGATATCCTAGATACCTTTTTCAAATCCTTTAAAATTTTCCGAAACCCTACGAAATTCTTTGAAAAGCCTTTAGATTTCTTGACATCTTTTAGAATACCCTAAAAACTGTCAAATCCCTTAAAATCTATTAAAATCTACTGAAATCTATTAAAAACTGTTGAATTCTGTCGAAGTCCTCTAAAATTCCTGAGAAACTCTTTAATTTTTTTAAAACTCCTTAAATCTATAAAAATTCCTTATAATCTTATGGAATCTAAATACGAATTTTTTGTAAATTAAAAAAAAAACAAGAATCTAACGACCAAATTTGGAGATCACACTCTTAAAGCCTCCAGTTAAATAAAAGAAACCAGAAGAACAAAAGAGAAAAGAAGAAGAAAGCAACCTCGAAATCCCCTTCTTCCTTTTTTTCTCGTCTTCATTTTTCTTTTCAAATCACAATCAAAAACATTCACAAAAAATCTACCAGCGTTTCGGTGCTTATTGGTAGATTTTTTGTAAATATTTTTTTATTGGGATTCAAAAAAAATAGAAGACGAGAGAAAAAAAGCACGAAGGGGATTTGGAGGTTGCTTTCTTTTTCTTTCCTCTCTTTTTATTTATTTTTTCTTTTGAATGGAGTTATTTCATAATGTGTTGTCCAAACTTTTTCGTTAGATTCTTGTTTTTTCCTAATTTCCAAGAATTTCGTACTTAAATTATGTAAATATCGTAAAAATTCTTTTAATTCTTTGAAATCTAGCAAAATCATTTAAAATTCCTTAGAAATTTTTAATCTCTTTAAATTTTCTATAATCCTACAGAATTCTTTGAAATCTCATGACATTCCTCGGAATATTTTAAAATACACTATTTTCTTAAATCCATTAAAATTTTTGAAATATATTAAATCTTGTACAATTCTTAGAAATCCTTTAAAATCCCGTATAACATCTTGAAATCTTTAATATCTTTTTAAATCCCTTCAAAGATGTTTAAATCTTTAAAATTCTCTGAGACCCCAAGAAATCCGTAGAAATTTCTTGAAGTCCCTTAAAATTTCAATCCATTTCATTTACTCCCTAAAGCCCCTTGAAATCCTTTGATAAAGCCTTTTAAATTTCCTTGAAATTTTTTTAATTTCTTGAAATCTTATAAAATCCCTAAAATATTTCAAATCTTTTGAAATATATTAAGATTTTTTACAGTCTCATCCCAATGAGAAAGTATTAGTTTTTAAGTCTTCAAAGTCCTTGGAGATCCTGTAACATCGCTTAGGTCTGGTGAAATCCCTAAAAATCCCTTGAAATACTTTGAAAACCCGTTAATTATCTCGAATTTTGTAATATCTCTTTTTAAAAACTTTGAAATCCTCTGAAATCAGATGAATCTTCGTTATTTCTCTTAAAATCCCTTAAAATCTTTGAAATTCTCTGAAATCCCTTGGAATCTCTTTAAATACTCTAAAAGCTTTGAAACCCTATAAAAATCTTTAAAATCTCTTAAAATGTTTTGAAAAATTTTTAAATCCCTTGAAATATTTTGAAATCTGCTGAAATTGCGATTTTTGAAATGGCAAATGTTATTTTAGCCAATCAGGGAAGAAAATTGAAAATATGTTTGAAGGCGAAGTGAAAAAATTGTTGCTTTAGCAAGCAATTTGAGAAAATAGTAGCATGAGTGCCATTTTTTCAAAACAGTACCAAAATGGTTGCATCATTAAATTTTTTTTTCAAAAAATGAGTCTGAGGCCTAAAATATTCTTTGTATAATCAATTTAAAAAAACATGATATTTGCACCCGATTTAAAAGATTTTAAAGCTTTCTGAATGTTACATGATGTTTAACTATTAGAGGCTTTTTGGATGGTAAACTAAAAAGATTTATACCAATAAACATTAAATTTCCAATTATTTCAATGGAAATATACTTAATAAGCCCACAAAAAAAAATTAAAAATTAAGATTTCTTAAAAGGGAACCCAATGATTTTTTACATTTATTGCTGAAAATTCTTGGAAAGTATCCCCAAAACATATACAGAAGAAACTGGGATGGGCAAGCACTTTTCAATCCAAATAAGTTCAAGCTAGGCGAGGAATGACCTCTGTATATAGAAAAAATATACAGTAGCCACAAAACTTAATGTGTCAAACAGGTCTTTTTTGTACGGAAATGATAAGACTTTGAAAAATGTCAACATTACTTGATTAACTACCTGTCAACACTTTTTCTGAGAAGCAAATTCCAATCTATTTATCGATTTCCAAATACTTTGTATTACGTGGGTAATGTAGAAAATAATGAGGAAACTGCAGAAAAAAGGATACTCTCCATCTGAGAGACAGACATTGCTGATTGTTCGGCCCCCGTTGTGTTAAACTCAAAAGATAACCTTAAAAACCAAAATTCCTTCTTTTGCCACCTTTGTCACCAAATAGTTTCTAGGTTAGAAACTTGTTCGACGATTTTTCGTCCTACAGTTAATTGTGGCAAGATAAACTTTACGTATACAGAAGTCACTATTGTATAATTTAAATCAATTTTAGATTGTAAGGAAAAATGGAAAAAATTAAAGAGTTATCTATCAGATGATTTTTATTATGAATCACTTCTTGACGTTTCTCGGAAACAAAGGATCTGATTGGGGAAGCTGGTGTAGGCGAGAGCCAATTAGGCATTTCATGTTCCAATATGGCGATCCAAGATAGCCATACGCTGGTGTGTAAACATTGGCACCAAAATGCAAGGGACTAAACAATATTTTTTAAATATCTTCCTAAAATATAATTACTCACCATACATTTATTTGGAAATTACTTTTTGTTTTTCAAGGTCCATTTCATGAAATAATAATATCGATCACTGTTTGTTTTATCGACTTTATTATTTCATAAAATGGTCCTTGAAAAAAAAACTAATTTCCAAATACACTTATGGTTGCTTATGGTGAGAAACCATTTTCTGCGAAGATATTCATGATCCAACGAACTATGATCTCGCCACGCGCATCTAAAAAAAAGTCAACCAATCAACAAAAACGTACAACGCCATCCATTTTTAAAAGAACGTCGAGCGGCAGATTTGAACAAAGTTAAACGCTAAGTGTGCGTATCACAGAATTAACTCGAAATTTCTTCTAAATAATTTTTTTAATTCAAACAAAAATAAATAAACATGTGTTCGTCATGTATAGCAAGTATAAAAATGTATAACAATATGACATTAAAGAATTTACCGTGTGTTTTTCAAAACATATTTTATAAGAATTCAAGTCTTGTATTCTATGTGGACTGTGGATATTTGAAGGAAAAAGAAAGTTTCAAAATCGCCTAATGTTATATTCATCATGTGTATAATTATTATAAATAAATTATAGACACTGTGGATTTTTGGAGGGAAAAAAGTAGCTGTAAAGTCGGTTAAATTATTTATTATTGTTTAACGTATTAGAAA
Organism: Melikaiella ostensackeni; assembly: GCA_032362435.1. NCBI lineage: Eukaryota > Metazoa > Arthropoda > Insecta > Hymenoptera > Cynipidae > Melikaiella > Melikaiella ostensackeni. The sequence goes on along the minus strand of JAUMHM010000001.1, from coordinate 16,243,605 downwards.
GAAATTATGTGTATAAAAACGGTTCCTGAAAGAGGGAATGTCGTCCTTAAAAGTTTTGTTAAAATAAGACTTCGAAACTTTACACGTACATTTTATTATTGATTACACTGTTTGTGTATTATAAATAGAGAAACAGTAATATAATAAGCACATACAGTGTAAATATAAAAAATGCACAGTATTATGTTTTTTATGTTGTAATAGTAGATTGCGTACCGCGGATGACGTATTTTGCCGTTCGAGGACGTTTACAAGGCGAGGCTGATTTTCGCCGAGGCTTGTAAAAAGTCCGAGGATGGCAAAATATGTCATCTGAGGTGCACACGATACTTTACATGCCGAGGACGTCGCATTTTGTCCGTGCGCGGACGACAATGTTCTCATTACCGTCCACGGACGGCAAAATGTGACGTCAGAGGCATGTAAAATTGATTATACTTTTCGGATTTATTTGTCAGTACTTTAAAAAATAAATACACCATCCATTCACTTTAATAAAACTCGCAAATATGCATTTGTAATAAATTTACTTTTTCGACAATCAACGAAATTGTACCACTATAAATATAGAACAAGATATAGGTACATAGAAATCACAACTTTAAATGGGAAAATGTACAAGACTCTGTACTTTAGATAAATAAACAAATACTTATCATTAAAGATTGCTGTATGAGAGAAACTCTGTGAAATTAGAAAGCTTTTCAAAAGTACAAGGCAATGTCATATTTTGTGCAGTTTTGAATAGTACTCAAGATGGTGGTCGTCGTACGTCGCGCGGCTTGAACGCATCCTCTTACTCCAAGTGGCGAGACCATAGTTTGTTGGATCATGCCATGGACATAAAAATTAACGGGACAGAGCACAAACTACCTTGCTTTGGAAACGCATAAGTAAGGAGAATAACGCACACCACGCATGCTCTCGCCCAAGATATTATAGGCCAAGATGCGGCACTTCACTAGCGAACCCATTGTGTATTTTAATGTGACGTCATGCCCTGTCAGGAAAATCAATTTCTTCGTTCTCGTTACCCCGTGGTCGGCGGTGTAACAAGCGGAACACAATTTACGCGCGAAAAGTTCAAATATTTAAAATCTGACTTAAAAAATAATAATTTAAAAGTTTCAATTTTATATTCAATCTTCATCTATGGCGAGTCCGTTTCCACAATTAAGGGTTTGGAAACCCAACTCCAGCGATGTAATCTCCCTCTGAAAATCTTCTTAAAT
>JAUMHM010000001.1:16193952-16207815 GCA_032362435.1 Melikaiella ostensackeni | reverse complement strand
GATTTAGTCATTGGAAGTTGCTGAATAGATCATTCAGAATGACAGAATTGAACTAAGAGAAATCAGTTACTTTTGACTGATTTGTCAGGCCTTGAATGCTCATTGTTTGTAATAGTGAAAATCGATTGCGAATCAGTCACTTCTGACTGATTTAAATTTGTTCGATAAAGTCTACTAAATACATCATTCGAAAGAAATGATTTAGTGAATGGAAGTTGCCGAATAGAACATTCAGAATGACAGAATTGAACAATGAGAATGATCAGTTACTTTTGACTGCTTTGTCAGGCCTTGAATGCTCATTGTTTAAAATATTGGAGATTGATTACGAAACAGTCACTTCTGACTGATTTGAATTATCTGATAACGTCTACTAAATGAATCAGTCAAAAGGAATGATTCAGTCATTGGAAGTTGCTGAATAGATCACTCAGAATAACTAAATTGATCAATGAGAAAAATTGACTCAAGTGATCAGGTGGTTTTGACCGATTTGTCAGACCTTGAAATCACACTGCTTGAAACAGTGAGACTTGATTGCGAATAAGTCACTTTTGACTGATTTAAATTGTCTGATAAAGTCTATCAAATAAATAATTCAAAAGACATGATTTAGTCATTGGAAGTTGCTGAATAGATCATCCAGAATGACTAAATTGATCAATAAGAAAAATTGACTCAAGTGATCAATTGGTTTTGACTGCTTTGTCAGTCCTCGAAATCTCATTGCTTGAAGCAGTAAGAATTGATTGCGAATCAGTCACTTTTGACTGATTTAAATTGATTGATAAAGTCTATCAAATAAATAATTCAAAAGGAATGAATTTATCAGTGAAAGTTTCTGAATAAATCATTCAGAATGACAAAATTGATCAATGAGAATAATCAGTTACTTCTGGCTGATTTGTCAGGTCCTGACTTCTCATTGTTTGAAACAGTGAAAACTGATTGCGAATCAGTCACTTTTGAATGATAGAGTTCATCAAATAAATTATTTCAAAGGAATGAATTTATCAATGAAAGTGGCTGAAAAGATCATTCAGAATGACAAAATTGATCAATGAGAATGATCAGTTAGTTTTGACTGATTTGTCAGGCCTTGAATCTTCATAGTTTGAAACAGTGAACATTGATTGCGAATCAGTCACTTTCGAACGATTTAAATTGACTGATAAAGGCTATTAAATAAATCATTCAAAATAAATTATTTAATCAGTGAAAGCTGCTGAATAGATCATTCAGAATGACTGAATTGATCAATGAGAAAAATTGACTGAAGTGATCAGACAGTTTTGACTGATTTATCAGTCCTTAAATTCTCGTTGTTTTAAACAGTCAAAATTGATTTCAAATCAGTCGCTTTTGACTGATTTAAATTGAGAGCCCAAGAAAAAAAGTCTACAAACTTTTACTGATCGATGTAGATAATCATTTCGTTAGAACAACAATTTGAATAATAAAAACACACAAAAAAAATTATTTTTTGATAGAAATAGAGACAATACATAATGCAATTTTGCTTGCAGGCCAAGAAAAAGATTCACTCCTTGGCCAGACACTCAGGCACCTCTCGGACGATTACTGCTAGACAGAGAACCGTGCCAGAGACCCTTTAACTCAAAAATTCAATTAAAACAAAGAAAAATGAGACATTTAAGAAAAAAATGAACTTTATCAATATTGATACCTTATAAAATTCAATAAGAATCACAAGCAAAGTGTTTAAAAAGATAAATTCAGATTGATAACAACAATAAAACTTAAAATATCTGTAAATCTTTGGGGATTTGAAAAAACAACGAGACTATTAAATTTAGGCTTGGATCAAAAGTAACGCGACAGGTAAACATGAAAGGAAAATCATGTCAAGGTTGAGTTCAAATAATTTATGATGTTCAAAAAATTCTAGAATTTTCAACCTTTCAAAGTGAATTCGAAATATTGAATAGCAAATCAAAATTGTCCAATTGTTAAATCTTTCCAAATGAATTTTTTTTAAATAGTTAGAATTGTTTAAATATATGAAAGGAAACTTGGAAAGCGATTTATCAAGGATCATATCGATTCAATAATCCAATTTTTTATTAAAAAAGGGGATTTAATTTATTATTAAAAACTTTTTATACCTCGGGGATCTCGTAAATTGCACGAAAGTGCCCTCTAACAGTAGCGCCTTTTCTTAGCAACTTTTCAACATACCATACTCATTCTTGTATTTGAACAAATTTGTTTAGCCAGCTTTGAAATAACTGTTCAACAGCTCAGCACTTTCTACAGATAAAAGCACATCAGAAAAACAATTCATGAAGATCAGAAATTGAAAAATGGATAAACAATAGAATTTAAAAATGCTGTTATTTGAAATTTTTTAGAATGTATTTTTATCAGTATATAGATTTTGATTCCTTTTTCTTGTCGATTTTTTTCTAGTGTATTATTTTTCGTATAAAACACTTAATTGTTTAAAGTACTTTTATGAGTGAGCTAGAAATAAATAATTTTAAAAAAGACACAGAAATGGCAACTTGAAAAACCTTCTACTTTTCTGTTTTAGTTTCCTTGAGACTTTAACATTATTTTTCTGATGTGTTTTCATCAGTTCAAAACATTCAAAGGTACCAAACCTTTTTTTAATTATAGTGTAAAAAAAAGAGAAATTAAAAAAAAATATTTTTTAGGAAATTAACAAAATTATAAAGATGAGAATTTTTTCAAATATGAAGTTTTCTAACATGTTAAACTCAACCATATAACAATCAACTCTAAATTAATTAAATTTCTTAGGGTCCGAATACGCTATTTTTTGCATATTCTTTTTGATTTTCAAAATTTTGTTTTTGTAACCTAAACAGGGCTGCCACAGTCTAATTTACTTGAAAAAGTGAAAAACGTGACCTATTTAAACCAAAAAGTGACTAATGTACATTAATATGTGACTAATGTTCTTTTCAATTCAAAAGAATTGAAATAAATACGATGGAATTTATAAGAAATCCGGGAATTTTATCGAATTCAGGATAAGTTTCGAAGAATTCAGAGAGAATTCAAAACAATTCAAGTTAAATTTAACAAAATTCAGGGTAAATTTAAAGCAATTCAAATGGAATGAAAAAAATCTAAAATCTTCAATTGATGTCAGTAAAATTGGAGTGAATTTAGGAGAATGCAGAGTGAACTCAATATTAAATTCTTTACCAATTGCATTTAATCCGTTCCAATCAGAATCTATCCTTTTCAATCCGTAAAAATTGCTTTTTTTTCTGGATGGGTGAATGTGTTTTTTTTTAAAGACAGTACACCGTGTCTACCACAATTGAATCGTTTCCTAAACGTAAGATCTCTATGAGATCCAATCTGGGCCTAGAAAAATTAATTTTTTTAAATTGTGTTCAATCCATTCCAATCGGAATCTATCAATTTCAATTCGTTAAAATTGTTTTCATTTTCTGGAAGCGTAAATGTGTGCTTTTTTCAAAGACAATCATACTCGGTGTCTACCACATTTAAATTGTTTCCTAAGTATAATATACCAATGAGAACCAATTTGCTCCTATTAGAATCAATTCCTCTCCAATTATGTTTAATTCATTCGATTCCGAATATATTCTTTTCAATCCGTCGAAATTGCTTTTCTCTTCTGAAAGGGTAAATGTGCTTTTTTGCAAGACAATCATACTCGGTGTCCACCACTTTTAAATTCTTTCCCAAGCATATAATCCCAATAAGATCCAATTTGGTTGTATTAGAATCAATTCTTTTCCAATTCGTTTAATCCGTTCCAATCAGAGTCTAATTGTTTCCTAAGCATAATATACCAATGAGAACTAATTTGCTTCTATTAGAATCAGTTCTTTTCCAAGTATGTTTAATCCATTCGATTCGGAATCTATCCTTTTCGATTCGTCAAAATTGTTTTTCTCTTCTGGAAGAGTAAATGTGCTTTTTTGCAAGAGAATCATACTCGATTTCCACCACATATAAATTCTTTCCCAAACATAAGATCCCAATGAGATCCAATTTGGTTGTATTAGAATCATTTCTTTTCCAATTAGTTTAATCCGTTCCAATTAGAGTCTATCCTTTTCAATCCGTTGAAATTGGTTTTCTTTTCTGGAAGCGTAAATGTGTTTTTTTTCAAAGATAATCATACACGGGTTCTAGCGCATTTAAATTCTTTTCCAAAACATAATATCCCAATGAGAATATATCTGGCCCTCTCAGAATTTTCTAATTGTGTTTAATCCATTGCAATCGGAATCTATTATATTCAATCCGTAAAAACCATTTTTTTCCTGGAAGGGTTTATCTTATTTATTCAAAGACAATCATATTCGGTGTCTACCACATTTAAATTGTTTCCTAAGCATAATATACCAATGAAATCCAATTTGCTCCTATTAGAATCAATTCTTTTCTAATTATGTTTAATCCATTCGATTCGAAATCTATCCTTTTCAATCCGTCAAAATTGTTTTTTTTCTTCTGGAAGGGTAAATGTGCTTTTTTGCAAGACAATCATACTCGATGTCTACCACATTTAAATTCTTTCCCAAACATAAGATCTCAATGTGATCCAATCTGGTCCTATAAGAATCAATTATTTTCCAATCTGTTTAATCCGTTCCAAGAGTCTATCCTTTTCAAACCGACAAAATTGGTTTCCTTTTCTGGAAGGGTAAATGTGTTGTTTTTTTTCAAAGAAACTAAACCGTGTCTACCACAATTAAATTGTTTCCTAAACGTAAAATATTCATGAGATACAATATGGCCCTATTAGAATCAATTTTTCTACCAATTGTGTTCAATCCGTTCCAATCGCAATCTACCCTTTTCAATCCGCCAAAATTGTTTTCTATTTCTGAAAGGATAAATGTGCTTTTTTTCAAAGACAATCATACTCGGAGTCTACCACATTTAAATTGTTTCCAAAACATAAAATTCCAATGAGATCCAATCTGCTCCTATTAGAATCAAATTTTTTCCAGTTGTGTTTAATCCGTTCCAATCAGAATCAATCCTTTTCAATCCGTCGAAATCGTTTTTTTTCTGGAAGGGTAAATTTGTTTGTTTTTTTTCAAAGACAATACTCGGTGTCTACCACAAATAAGTCACAGGTATTGATCCCGACTGAATTGAAACTGGACGACTGACATATCGATTCTACGACATGTCCTACTTTCATCAAGTCAACCCTAAGGATATGACTTTTATGCTCCTTCCATCACGCTTTTATCTAGCTGCTCTCCGTCACACGCGAGCTCCTCCCACTTTGCATTAACAGGAGTAAATTTGCCCTTTCCCTTTCACGAGGACACGAGCCACAACTTTGAGCCGTGACCATGAGAAAGGATCGAATGTAATTATGTCCACTTTTTTAAGTATCGAGACGGATTTGACGAAAATGATACTCGTTGATTATTAATTGTAATTGGACGCTATATAGCTAAGTCTAAATCAAGACTGTTTCATTTAATGGTCGGATATCGTGTACGACATCATTATTCTTGACTGGGATGGTCAACAAAAAATATATTTCATATCATGTATAATTAATGTAGGGGGGGAGCAATTTTTTGAAAATGGAAATTTAAACGTGAAGGTTTGTAATTACACAGAAAAAACTAGAGTTTTAAAGAGAATCCATTTTCGGGTTCCAATGGAGATGCAACAAAACAGAATTACTGCGGTGTGAAGTTCACTTATTTTCGAAAATGTGTCCAAAGGAATCAAATTATATCGTCCAAAAGAGCCACTTTTGTTCACAGATTGGCACGAAAAGAAACAAGTTTCAGAGAAGTAACTCTCCACTGGACAATTATTATAATTTAAACTTTTAAAGTCATAATGTATTTGTAATAGATACAATACCGAAGATATTGAATGAACAAATTCAAGTTGTAAAGATTGTATGTGATTTAAACTGATACAAGGACTTTTCTGTAAACATCTTTTTTATGTTAATTGGTGTGTTTGTAAACATAAAAAGACACACACGAGCATTAATTTTTGGCTTGGAGACATTCGATCTAAGGTACTAGAATATACAGGAGTGCTCTGTTCGTACCACTGTGCTTGGCGCACAATTCAAATTATGATTTAAAAACAAATTGTGATTGTGGCTGCATGTTCGTGCACTGCAATACACCATTTTTCATTTATAAATATTTATTAATTATTATACTTGGCGATTAGTGGTGGGTTAGAATCTAAACTAATTTGACTATCAAACTATATAGCTTGAGCTTGGCGCTAAATTGGAAGGTACAAAAATAGCGATTAAGATGGCGGTGGTGCACTCCTGCATAATATAGTACCTTAATTCGACCCTACCTACGATTTTATAGACTTTGCGAAAATCCAAAAATCGGCTTTGCGTGGCGTGGGGCATGAAATGCAAAAGTGAATCACACTTTAAACTCCAAAAATACTGAATTACGAACATATAAGATAAGAACTCGCATTCGTAAAAGTGAAAATATCGGTAATTGAATTTACAAACATCCGTCACAGAGGGAGCTGCAGTAGAAATGGTAAAAGATACACAAAACAGCTATGCTAATTCCAAAGTTATGGTTGTCTATTTTGGCGGAAGAATTATATTATTTCGCGAAAATGATCAGGTCTTGTCTAAAAATAGATGATTTGATAATTTGGAGGTTATGTTTACAATTTTTTGCGGAAAAATGATAGTTTTTCACGAAAATGGTCAGGTTTTGTCTGAAAATGTTTGCTAATGCGAAAAATTTGTTTGCGAAACTCTTTGCTAATTTCGAGGTTATGGTTGCATATTTTTGCGGAAAAATTATATTATTTCGCGAAAATATTATTTTGACGGAAAAAGATGGTGTCTACTCCCCAATTAAATGGATTAGTGATTCGGAGGTTACATTTTCAATATTTATTCTTTTGCTCTTCCTTGAATTGCAGTAAAAATATAAAACCGTGATTGAGATATTTTTTTAATAATTGGAAGAAGAAGAGAAGTAAAATACCATGTGAGCTTTAAAAGGGACTTAGTAATATTTCTATAAAAGAATCCATTTTCTACAGAAAACAAGCAACATAACCTCAAAATAATGGAACTTGTGAGGTTCTAAGCGGACGTAGTGATTTTTCTATGAAAAAATACATTTCTCACTGAAAAGGCCCAACATACATTCAAAATGGTGTAATTTTGTCAGTTTTGAAAGGGACTTAGTGTTTTTCTTTGCAATAACCCGTTCCCCCCAAAATAAACCAACATAACCTCAGAATAACGGAACTTGTGAGGTTTTGAAGAGACTTAAGGGTGTCGTCACATAATTACACGTTTTTTCACTAGGCATTTCAGCCAATAACATCCTTCTAGTCATCCTCAGACACTCTGTCATTAGCTGGAATGCCTAGTGACAAAACGCCGAACGCAGAACTAGGCAGAAAAACGCCGACATGAGACGTCACCCTTAGTCATTTTTCCATAAAATATTCCATTCCTCTCAGGAAACACCCAGCATAACCTCAAAACAATGGAACTTGTGAGGTCCCATTATCGCGTTATTCTGCCATTTCTCAGGTGTGCGTTTGGTCACTAGGCATTTCAGCCCATAACATGCTTCTAGTCATCCTCAGACACTCTGTCGTTGGCTGAAATGCTTACTGACAAAACGCAGAACCAGGCAGAAAAACGCTGACATGGGATGGCGCCCTCAGTGATTTTTCTATCAAATAACCCACTTCCCCCAGCAAACACTTAACATAACCTCAATATAATGGAAGTTGTGAGTTTTCAAAACGACTGAGTAATTTTCCTATAAAATAATCCATTTCCTCCAGAAAACATCCAACATAACCCCAAAATAATGGAACTTGCGTGGAAGACTATGAGTGACTTTTCAAAGAAATTGTATGGAGGTCAAGCTACAGAGCATAACAACTGTGACGCAGAAGATGATACGTTAGACCATCCCGTTGTAGGTGGCGATAGAAGAATCGACATCCGCGTCATTATATCCGTAATGAGTAAACTGAAGAGTGGTAAGCATGAAGAGTATGAATGAAGGTATCTGGAAAAAGCTTTCAATAAGGTGGATAGAACTAAACCTTGGGAAGTCCTGAAAGAACGTGGAGTGAATGGTCGGCTTCTAAAAGCAATACAAACAATATAATTATAATGGTAGTGAAGCGAGTGTAAGAGTGAATGGACAATAATTGAGCGATTGGTTTGTTATTAAGCAGGGCGTTAGGCAAGGCTGCGTTATGTCCTGCTGCATGTTCAATATATGCATGGACAAATGTCTAAGAATGGGCCTCTTAGACGAAGAAGGTGTTGATCTCGGAACAGTGAAAGTGCGTGGACTGGCGTTTGCAGACGATAAGGTTGTTACGTCAGAATCAATCGATGATTTGCAGATAACGTTGTGCGGACTGGACCGGAGGAAGAATGGTTGGAATGTGTGAATGAGACTCTTGAGCGAGAAGGTATAGACAGTCGTAGAAGCATAAGAACTTGCATGAAAAGATTTTTGTATATAATGGAAACAAAAGATGTATGCAAGAATGGGGATGTGTAGAGGACAATTGTATATAAGAAGAAGAGTGACGTCTGAAACGAAAAATTTTGGATACTAATGGGCCCTCTTGAAGAGCTTTGCTTAGTGAATGTGGTTGGGGTAAAAAGTATGGATCTTCCTGTGGGTTTATCAGTCAGTTTGAGTTCTTATGTATGAATCGGGATGTATCTTCAACTGGGGTGATTGCTAGAGAGATTGTTCAGTGACCCATGTCAGAGAGGTGTTGTGGAAAAAGTGTGTCGTTTGAATGAGCAACACGCGACTTCTAGATTGATATAAGACCTATCCCTTCTCCTACACATCCCTTACTTACCCTTACCATATAAATTTCTTGATCACCAGTAGTATAATGAGGCTGGAACCGAACGAGTTATGCTTGCCCCGAAGGGGATTTGGCTTAGTGGTATAATAATAAAAAAATATTTCAAAAAATAATAATAAATAATAATAATAATTTACGCCAGGCTTCGAAGAAAATGTATATCGAAATTCATTTATCCCTTTCATCAGAACATTATTGAGATTAGGTCTTACGTAGGTACGTGCTTTGTATGGAATACTTCGTATCATGCAAAAATGCATGAGCACGTAACGCAAACTGAGCCAATAAGATATAATCGTCTTTGGTTACGAGAAGCCAAATTTAAAGTCCTTTTGAAACTCAGATCCATGAGTGAATCGAATTTTTATTTTCTTTCTATCTTTTCTTCATTTTCAGGATTTCAATCTCACAATCCCCTTTACAAATTGTGCAACTGAATATCGTGCAATAAAAATCCCGAGTAAAGAAGTTTTGTAGAAAAAGTTTCCAAATTCACAACAGATACAAAAAGAGCTTTCGAGCTTTCAGGTTTAAGTTTAACCATCTGATAAATTAAATCTTCTGCAGGTCATCAAGTAAATTTTAAACTTAAAGAATCTCGCTCTTCTTTTCACTCTGGAAAAGGATGTTCAATTTACTTGCTTCCTCTCTCCCAATTACTGTTCAAAGTTAGCAGACACTTGTGCAGTAATAAGGATGGAAGAAACAGTAATGACAGATAATTTGTATCATTTCGAATTAAACGAATCTAGGGTTTTTAATCCTTTTTTTTAGAGTTAGTCTCTCCTAAGAATTAGTCCCACAACATAATCACTCGCGAAGAAATAAAATAGACAATAGACAATATCAGATACAGAATATTGGATTCATAATTTTTACAAGAATTATTTATTAGTATTTAATGATTGATTTACTACCGTCACGAGATGTGACACCTCTTATCAAAAATTCGATCATGTCCATTTCCATTTCACTCTCTCACGTTTCGTGACGGTACTTCATTATTAATTTACTTGAATAATTAATAAATCTCTATCTTTAGAGACGATTTCATATATAATCTTTAATTTTTATCAAAAAAAAAACTTGTCATATCTATCAAGTTATTGCTTTTAGACCACACGCTAAATCGATTCTACGATTTGATCTGCACAAACCACAACAATGATTTCGTATAAAAACCAGGACGAGCTTAAATCGATTTTTTTCCCTCTCACTTTTTTCCGACTACATTATGACTAATCCTCTCTAAAATTATTTCCTTTCAACACGTCACTTCTAGAACAGGCTTCGAAGTGCCTTATGAAACTAAAAAAAGCATAAAAAAAGTATCTTTCTGAAGAAAAAAATATCCTCAAAAATGTTAAAAAGTAATAAAAATTAGCTTTTTTAAATAAGTCAAAAATTAGTTTTTAAATATAAGTAGTGTAAAAATACTTTAAACTCAAGAAGGAATGTATTTGAAATAATAAATAACAATAATGAATAAATAAAAAATAATCAGAGTTGGGATATTTTCTTAAATCTCATAAATTCCCAACTAAGAGTCCATTGGATGGAAATTAATTTGCCAAAACATTATTGAAATGGATTGAAATGTTTATTTGTTAAATTCTCATATAAAATTATGTCAATAGAACATTTTTCTACCAAAAAAGACGAATTTTCAACAAAATACACGAATTTTTAACCAAGAATATAAATTTCCTACTAGAAAAGACGAATTGTCAACAGAACACATGAATTTGCAACCATATAGTTCAATTTTCAACTAAAAAGATAAATTTTCAAACAAAAAAAGTGAATTTTTAACAAAGTAGTTCAACATTCAACTAAGTACTCAAATTTTCGATCAAAGAAAGATTTTAATTTTAAATCAAAAATAATTGGATTCAACCAAAAAAGACGAATCTTTAACAAAATAGTTGAATCCTCAACCAAAACAGATTAATTTTCAACCAGTTGAATTTTCAACCAAAGAAGATGATTGCAAGAAATTCCTGCCGAAACAGATGAAGTTTCGAACCAAAAAGACGAAAGTTAACAAAAGAATTGAATTTTCAACCAAGAAAGATTTTTCAGTCAAGAAAGAAAAACAATTTCAATCAAACTGTTGAAGTTTCAAGACAAAAGAAACAATTTCCTACAAAGCAGTTAAACTTTCAACCCAAAAATATGAATTTTCAACAAAAAAGATCATTTTCAACCAAATAGTTCAATTTTCTACCAAACTACTCGTATTTTTAACACAAAAAGATGAATTTTCAACCAAAATGGATGATTTTTAACTGAATTCTCAAATTTTCAACAAAATGATTCAATTCTCAAACAAATAATAAGATTTTTAACCAAGAGTTGAATTTTCAAACCAAGAAGACGAAATTCAACTAAAATGATGAATCTCAAAACAAAAAATGAATTTTTAACAAAGAAGTTCTACTTTCAACCAAGTAGTTGAATTTTAAATCAAAAAGATGAATCCTCGACCAAGAAGATTAATTTTCTACTAAGAAAAGCCGGATTTTCAACAAAATACATAAATTTTTGAACCATATAATTTAATTTACAACTAAAAAATATCAATTTTGAACCAAAAAGTTCATTTCAAACCAAATAGTTCAATGTTCTACCAAAATAGTTGAATTTTCAACCTAAAAAGACGAATTTTTAACAGGATAGTTGAACTTGTCTACAAAATGTCGAATTTTCAACCTAAAGGGAAGACTTTTCAAGAAAATTGTCAAATTTTCAACAAAATGATCAGATCCTCAACCAAAGAATAAAATTTTTAACCAAAAGCGATGAGTTTTAAACCAAAAAGACGAAATGATGAATCTTTGACCAAATTCTTTGAAATTTTTTAAAGCTCTTGATAATTACATAGAATTTTTGAAAATTCCTTAAAATCTTTCAAATATTTTGAAATCCCTTCCATTTTTTAAAAATATCAGAAAATGTTTCAAATCCTTTGAAATCCCTTGACACTCTTAAAAGCTCTTGAAAATTCCTTGAAATTTTTAAAAATACCCTGAAATATTTCAAATTTTTTGAAATCTTTTAAAATCCCTCAAACTTGGAATCTTTTAAAATATCTTAAAACCTTATAGGTCTTATAAAATCGTTCCAAATCTTCGAAAATTCTTTCAAAACCCCTGAAATTTCTTTTAAATCCCTAATAATCATTGAAATCCTTGAAAATTCCTTGAAATCTTTTAAATCTTTTGAAAATTCCTTGGAACCTGTTAAAATACCCTAAAATATTTCTAATCATTTTAAATCCCTTCAAATTATTGAAATATTTTTTCAATTCCTTGGAATCTCTTAAAATACCCTAAAATGTTTCAAATTGTTCGAAATTCCTTTGAAACTATTAAAAACTCTTGAAAATTCCTGGAAATTTTTTTAAATATCGTGAAATTTTTCAAATTCTTTAAAATCCCTTCAAATAATTGCAATCTATTAAAAATTCTGTGGAATCTTTCAAAATAACCTAAAATATTTCAAATGCTTTGAAATATTGTGAAATCCCTTGAAAATTTTGGAAGCTCTTGAAAATTCCTGGGAATTTCAAAAAATACTTTAAAATCTTCAAAATCCTTTAGAATCCTTTCAAATTATTAAAATCTATTCCTTTGGAATCTTTGGAAATATCCTAGAATATTTCAAAAGAATTCAAGAAAATTCAGAAATAGGTTAGATTTGAGTTCGCTAGTGGTTAACCCACAAGTTAATTTATGGAAAGAAAAGTTACTAAAGTGATCTTTTCATTTCAAAAATTTAATTATTGTAACTTTATCTTCAAAAAGTGACTAAAAAGTGATCTGACAAGAAAAAGTGACTAAGAGTGACTTATGTGATTGTGTGGCAGTCTTGGAAATTATTCCATTTTTAACGTTTTCAATTGAAATGCTACAATTTTTTTCTAGTTTTGAATTTTAATTTTGGAAGCATCAATGTGGTTCATTTCAGAGTGCCAATTTTTTAGTCCAAATACAGATTTTATTTAAAACAGAAATTAGGTAAAATAATAATTAGGTAAATCAACCATTAGGATACATAAAAATTATAACAAATTTCCATTCTGTCAAATAATGCAAAGTGTATCGTGATGAGCTTCTCGATTCACGTTGAGGTTATGACATCAAGAATTACTATTTAATATAATGTTCAATGAATACTAGAATTACCCGTTTTTCTGATAGTCAGGGTCTATTGTCGTTTTGAATCAAATCTGTATTCGCAGTGAAAAATTGGCTAATTTCGATAGTTTCTTTGTGAGACTGTTTTTTGGATTCTAACTGGAAGATTCTCCAAGGAACTTGCTCTAATTCCCCTAATATTCTTCAAATTCTCTTTTCCACACAAATTATTTTACTTGAAATCATGAACCGAATAGCATATTTGACGTAATTTTTACAATGCCGAATTACAAGTGTATTTATAAAGTGCATTCAGATAAGCTTCTTGATTGTAATGTAGGTCGCGGCGAAAGAAACACAAATGGATATCCTTCCTCACTTGACCTAACTGTGCTGAGCATCATAGGACCATCTGGTGTGGGACTTTTTAATCCGTTCGATGAAGATTCAAATGGTTCAGGCAGAGCACAATCTGATGTAAAGCCCAGGGAGTTACAGAGCGAATAAATAAATAATTACCGCTGTAAATTTCGGAAATAACATGTACTGTATTTTCTTCCAGATGAGATCGATTTTTCTTCCGTGTCCGTGCCCGAACGACGTGTAGTTTTCACTTACGAGGATCAGGTTTGTCCACTTCTGTATAAAACAATTATTCAGTTGCTGCTGTTATTCTAACACTGTATTTTCACTTTCACAGGCATTCAAAACGTCAGGCACGCAATTGAGTTCATCTCCAAATGCTCAATTAGCATCAACATCCCCTCGGATTACTCGGAGTCTCCTAGGACGGGTCTAGGCATACCAACTAAAACCAAAAACCTCCTCTGCCGAACCCATAACACTGCTCGTG
>JAUMHM010000001.1:16151150-16169807 GCA_032362435.1 Melikaiella ostensackeni | reverse complement strand
TTGCGGATGATAAAATTATTACGGTAGAATCAGTCGACGATTTGCAGAGAATGATGAGCAGACTAGATACAAGCATGAAGAGTGTGGATCTTAAGATTAACGCAAATAAAACAAAGATTATCGTGTTCGAAAGAAGGGGTGAGAAAACAGTATGCAACATTGCCTCAAACGAAGAGAGGATAGAATAAGTTGATGAGTTCGTGTATCTTGAAAGTTTTTTTACTGCTGACGGAAAGACAGATGCAGAGATGTCCAGACGTATAAACGAGGGTAGAAAGATTATCGGCAGTGTACAAGCTATTACTAGAAGTGAAAATGTAACAAGAGCGTGCAAGAAACGATGCATGGATGTAACGGAAGCAAGGGATGTATGCAAGAATAGGGATGTATGGAGGATAATTGTTTATAAGAAGAAGAGTGATGCCTGAAACTAAAGATTTTGGATACTAATGGGCCCGCGTGAAGAGATTTTCTTAGTGGATTAGTGTAATGGCTTTGTGTAGTTCTTCACCTGGGGTAATCGCAGGAGAGATTGATCGGCGACCCGTGTCGGAGCGATGTTGTGGGGTGGGTGTGTCGTTTGAATGAACAACACGCGACTTCTAGATTGATATAAAACCTGTCCCTTCTTCTACACATCCCTTACTCACCCATACCATATAAAGTCCTTGGTCCCCGGTAGTATAACGAGGCTAGAACCAAAAGAGTTACGCTTTCCTCGAAATGGATTTGGTTTAATGGTATAATAATGATAAATACAATAGACTCTCAGTAGGGAATTTATGAAATTTAAGAAAAAATCCCAACTCTGATCACCTTCTTGTTATGTAGATGCATGAAAGAAATTCCTTTTAAATACGTTTTTTTCAGTTTCAAGTATTTTTTACCCCTATTTTTTATTTAAAAAACTATTTTTTCACTAATTTAAAAAGGCTACATTTTAAATACTTTTTTATTTCTGAGGATTTTTTTTCCTCAAAAAGATACTTTTCTTATACTTTTTTTAGTTCCATAGAGCACTTCGGAGCCTGCACAGATAATTTTCAAAATAAATTTATAACTCCATATAGTCTGGAATGATGTTAAAATTTCTGAATTTGAAGGGTTGCCCTTAGATCGGTACAGTTGATATCTGTTTCACGGTATATAGGAAAAAAATTAAAAAACAGGGACTAGGAGAGAACTGGAGGCCTCCACTTTTCTCTTTCACGAGATCAGAGCGAGCGCACAGCAGGTACATCCCGTCTGGCTCAGGGCCCGAGGGAGGGGAGTTGCATTGGTGGTCACTCTGGTCACGAGCTGAGTGCAATAAATTTTAAAGGGCGAGCCTCTTCGTCCAAACGAACTACTCTAAGAAAATCATGAAGAGACTCCCTCCTTTAAAAAGTGCTTTATGTCGAGTATCTGTCCCTGCCTCGGACAGAGAGTCTCAACATCCAAGAGTTAAACGTTTTTCAAACCCAGCCGGCCGCTCGCGCATTGCGAGCAGGAAACGATCATGGGAACCGCGAGCCTCGCGCTGCGAGCGAAACTCTATGGCTTCTGCGAGTGAAACTCGTGGCACGAGTATTAAAATATCCTCGTGCCACGCCACGAGTGCTCGTGACTAGACCTTCCATCTTCCAAGATTTTCTCGATTTGCTCCCGAGTGTTGGGAGAGTGGGGGAACTCTTCCGCTCACTCTTCATTTCGCTCCTAGTCTCTGAAAAAAACCTCTTGTGATCGGTTTTAATATCAGCATCGATGATAATACGGATTTCTTGTAAATTGTTTATGTTGTCTTCTAAATTGTTATTGAAGTTCATACCATAACATTTTCCTTAGGTTATAGAGAAAATCATAATCTTGATTCATTTTTAACCAAAACTGATACATAAACTTTCCAGAAATCAATCAATGCTCCTAACAGCGAAGGGACCTGTTGCAGGAAAAAGACCGCAAATCGGAAGAAGAAAGGGCGCGTCTCACACAAAAAGAAAAAACTGAAAATACCCAAGAGCAAAGTGAGAGTGATACAAGCTGGAGCAGTTCGGAAGAAGTCAATGAAAAAAAGGCAAACCTCCTAACATTTGCAGAGAATCTCAATATTCAACTCGTCGACAAGCAAGTAGAAAACAATTTTCAAAATAGTGATGAACTATGAATGAGAAAAAATTTTTGCATTGGGACAATCCTGAATACTGAGTAGGGTGGTCCTTATTAATTACCATAGTGAAGTTTCTTTTGAGAATTCGCTAGCTCCCACTCGCGATACTAGCGCGAATGCCCAAAAATAGAATATCCTTCAAATTTTAGCCAAATAGGTTAATATTTACCCATTGCCCCGAACACTTGAAGCTTTCGATAAGATTAATTTTAATTTACGCAACTAGGGTCAACAAATTTAAAATTTTGAAAAAATATAATATGGCGGTGAATTCAATATCACAAAAATAGTTCATTCCTGCAGATTTCAAGGCAATATTCTCAAACGTTACTGAAAAAAGAACCCGAGTAAAAAAGGGTCCCATTGAGATTCCATTGGGAACCAACTTCTCTCAAACATTTTTAAAAGTCCAAACAGGGACCAAAGTACTAAAAAAAGTTCCATTTTTTCAATTTCTACAAGTGCTGATGGGATTTAATGATTTATGTACCAAAAAAGTACTGCACATGTTGAACTTTTTTGAGACATTAGTCTCATTTCAGCAGTAATTTTTTGGGAGAAAAATCCCATCAGCACTATTTACCATTTTCAACATTTTTAAGAAAAGTTGGTATACTTAAGTACTGATTTGTCTCATACCCAGTACTTTAGCGGGACTTTATCCGTGATCCCAATGGGACTTTTCTTTACTCGGGAAGTTTGGCTTTAGAATTCATCCGATGACCCCAAAAGTGCAAAATTTTGAAAAAAAAGTCCAAGATGGAGCACAGTGGACGGTTTAATGAAATTCTGTTTCAAAATCGTAGAACTTTAGATCAGATAAAAAACATGTTTTGACCTTAAAAATCTACGTTGAAGTTGGCCTTTTTGGGGAAAAAAAGTTTATTAAATACCACGGACACCTAGATTTTACATTTTATGTGCCACATATGTTTTTATATAGATTTTTGCATGTTCAATCCGAATCTGACAAATAAATTAATGTAGATCAAAATCCAAAATGGCGCATCCACTTTGACACACCTTTATTGTAAAACAAAACAGATTTGAGTAAAAATGGCTCCTCGGGAGTTTTTCGGGTCGCTGGTCTCAATTCAAAGTCAAAATTTAAAAATTCAAAATAGCGGATACAATATGCCGGCTCAAAATTATAGAACAGAACCGATTTGACAAAAATTTCTACTCGGGGTTTATCCGGTCGCTGATTCCAAATCCAAAGTCAAAATTGTGGATACAATATGGCGGACCGAAATTGTAAAATAAAACCGATTTGACTGAAAATGTCTACTCGGGCGTTGTGCGGGTCAATGATTTCAAATCAAAGGTCAAAAATTTAAAAATCAAAGTAGCGAACGAAAATTGTAACATAGAATTGATTCGACTAAAAATTGCTACACAAGGGTTCTTCAGGTCGCCTATTTCAAATCAAAATTCAAAAATTGTATATTCAAAGTGGCGGATCAAAGTTATAAAACAAAACCGATTTGAAGTTATTCATATTTTTCTCTTCTACGATTTTGCTTCAACTTTTTAAAATTTGTGAAATAAGTGAATCTTGTTTCACCGAAAAAATTATTACTGCAAATATATGTGTTGACAAATTTAAAAAGTCGCGCGATTTTGAAAGAAAATACTACATAAGTACTGATCGAACGACACATTTTTCGATTTGGACTTTGGATTAGAAATTGACGGTCAGAAATGTTTGCAGTAAACCAATCAGTTTCGAAATTTTTGAACGAAATCTGTTTAAATTTCCCATGCAGGCTCCTATAAATGGGTTCCATGTGGTTTTCTATGAAGTGCTTTCGCCTCTACCTCTTTTAGTGTAATTTTTAATAAAAGATTAGAATAATACATCTAGCAACAAAACTGATTCTGTTAATTTTCTTGAAAATTAACTTCATGAGTATTCTAGTATCAACCCTAAATGGTTTAAGATAAACCTGATTTTCCGGTGAAGATAGCACAGAAGAAACAAAAGTTAAATGTGTTAAAAATAAATTTTGGAACGGTTTAAAATTGAACGTATTTCGGCGAAACTTTCACCGAGGTCAGGAGAATAATTCTGACGTCATCTAACTGCGTCACATGGGAGTGAGCAAATTCGAGTAGAACGTAGAATCGATAACAAAAAACAGAAATAAAATCTTTTTCTTGATTATAAATCTCCTTCGATATAGATCAGGCTATTGTAAACGCTGTGGAGAAGTATAAGGAGACGTAGCTAAGGCTGGGGAACCCGACTTGGATTGATCGTGGTTTTCCGTAATAATTCGTGCAGTCGCGAAATAAAATAATTCTACGCGTCCTCACTTCAGCGCCTCTGCTGGACGGAATCTAATGTATTTCCCGCCTTTTCCACACATAACCACAAATTTTTATATTGACGTTTTCAGTGTCTGAAGTCTATTTGAAACGTATGAAATTAAAGTTAGTACAACATGAGGTATTTTATTCGCAGCTGCCACTCCAGCACTGACAAAAACTCAAAAAGTCTAGGTTTCGAAAGAATGGTGGTAAAACAGCGTTGCAATTTACAGTACAATTGTACTCAAAAAGTACAATGCGCAATATGTGAGTACGTGAGTACCACAGTCACCGTTCCAGTACAATTGACTTTGTACTTTGTTTTTTCAAGTACATTTGACTACAATTGCACAATTTGTCTGGTTTCTGTACATTTGCAGGTTATGTTTATATGTTTTTCATTTTTCCGGCAATTCTTTGTACGTATTTTGGTTATTTTAAAGATAAACAATAAGAAATATGATCTTTAGAATTAGCAAAATATATCCAATTTCTTTTTAAAAAGCCGACAGTTCAAATTATTAAAAAATTTAAATAAAGAAATTTGAATTTTGCGTCAAAATTTTGTAATTTTGTGGCGCCACCGCAGCGTTATCTTCGAAAGCACAATTTATATATTTTGAGTACACTCTATGAGTACAAACTCAATTTTTATTTGGGCAACACTGAAGGAGAAGCCATTTTTTTCGTGCACCGAGGACGGTAAGTAATCCTAATCTGAGTTGTAATATTTAATGTTTTTAACTGCAATTTTATTTATACTATTTTTTTAAATCTATTATAAGAACATACATTACATATGTATCTTTTACCAAATTAAATCTAAAAATGACATTTAAAATTAAAAACAAAAAGGATTTTTTGGAGCAAACGCATTTTACACAACTAATGACCGCAGTTATAGCCAAACATATATAATTTTTATAAATACTTACTTTATTTTATTTTTCAACTACTTTAGACTTTCACTATTTATTTCTTCCTTTTCTTATTTAATTGTTATCTTTTTTATTTTAGACGGTAGTATAATACGTTCCTCACCTCACTCTGTCACACGCGCTTCTGTTATTAATGCTCAGAGCGGTCGCAGAGGCGCTGAAATTAGGACGCATAGAATTATTTTATTTTGTGACTGCACGAATTACTTCGGGAAGCTCCGAAGTTTCCAATGGCTTTGATACGTCTTATACTCCTCCATAGAAAACATACTAGAACTCATTGTACAACACTTAGCAAAAAGCAACTGACAGCAGGTGCAGGGATGACAATGCGGGCACCCTGTGGTATTGCCCTTGCGTTGGGCCCGCGCGCTGGTTGACCACATATGGCGCGCAATTCAAAATGGGTGTTAAAAACAATTCTAATTAAAATCAATAAATATTACAAAATACACAAGAATGTATATAAATTGTATAACTCTTGATTTCAAGCAAGAAAAAAATTTTTAACACATTTATTTTCTAAATATCAGTATATTTTCTTTTAATTCGAAAGACTAACTTTATACTTTGCAAAAAAAGGATTAAATTTCAGAAGAAATTTGTGAGAAAAGTGATCCAAAATAATTATTTATAATGTTTTCAATATTTCTGATGTATTTTTATGATAATTTGTATAATAATATAACCTATAAATACACAAATTATCATGACTGAATTGTAGTTTATTCGAATTGATATACATTTTTTTGTTTGGTCTCTGAAAGCTTCTCATTGCACTATTTTCTAGCAGCAAAGATGATTTTAGTTCTTTTCTTATTCTGAGCGTCGCCTTGCCACTTCTCAATGATAAAGAACAGTATTCTGAGCTGAAAAAATTATTTCAAAATATTCAAATGTTGTTATTATTATTATTATTATGTTCTGCAATGGTCATGTATCTATTAAGCTGCTAAAATATGATATGGTATTTAAAAATTGTATTTATTAAAAAATGGTTTGGGAAATATAAGTTACTCTTTGGAATTCTAAAAAATTGAACTGTTATTTAGAAAATGAATGTGTTTCAATTTTTTTTTGTCTGAAATTAAGAGTTATACAATTTATATACAATCTTGTGCATTTTATAATAATTATTTATTTTAATTACAAGAATTTTTTTTAATACCCATTCTGAATTACGCGCCAACTACGGCCAAACAACGCGCGGCCTCAACGCAAGCGCAATAGCACAGGGTGTCCATATTGGCATCACTGACTGACAGCTATGAATCGCCATTTTGCTCCAGTTTAATGAAATTAAATGTCGGTAGATAACACTAGCGTCGCCACTCTCGCTACTTTGAAAAGAAAAATTGAGGCGAAAGCAGACGAAAAATTATCCAGGCAAGTTTAAAATTACGAAATCATCTTCGTTCTATGTGAAGTTCAACCGGCAAAATTAATTTTTGTTGCATCGAATCTTTCACTTTGAATCGATGCAAACTTTATCTTTTCTTTTTTCTGTGAATCACAGTTTTGTTGAAAAGTATAAAAGTAAAACAATTCTGGAAATTCGACTGGCCGCCACCTTGAATTTTTTCAAAATTTTGTACTTCTGGATTCTTTAGATGATTTCTCAAGTCAAACTTCTTTTTACAGCGAAGTTTGAAAATATTTCAATGAATACTGCAAAAATGGTCTGGGGCAATGGGTAAGTATTCACCGATTTGGATGAAATTTGGAGGATATTCTACTTTTGAGAATTCGCACCAATATCGCGAGTGGAAACAAACAATTTTCAAAAAAATTGAATAAGGAAAACTTATAACATTCAGTTTTTGAGAGTGTGTCCGTTCCTTCAGTAGAAAATGAAAAAAAGGTGAGAGAATGCTAAAGTAGTTAAAAACTAGAAGGAATTTTTTCTTCTTGAAAAAATTCGAAATTTTCAGTTTTAGACCTTTTATTATGTATTCAAGGGAAGGAGCTAGAACAGTTTTGAAGATTTTTTTTCACAATGTGTCCTTTCGTAGGAAAAAGGACCACAAATAATTTAATTATTTGAAAATGTCATTGACTGACATGTTTCATTTCCCAAGATTTGAAAACTAACAATCATGTGTGAAAATATACCATATTTTTCCTTAGATTCCATATAAATATTTTCAATTTCAGTAGCCCTTCCTTGTATATGGAATTTTCTCCAATAGGAAAACTCTCACTGGACATTCCCTTTACTGTTGAAACGAGAGTAATCGACATGACATATCGTAAGGCTATTTTTGTACTTCCACATTTTAGTCCTTAATGCAATGTAGCGACAGAGAGTCGTAAATTTATGTGCAAGAATGCAGGCAGAAAATTATATTAAAAATTCAAAAGGAATTCTGACTTATTTTTATTTTCGAAAATTTCACAACGAGATGATCAGAGTTGGGATTTTTTGAAAGTTTCATAAATTCCCTACTGACAGTCCACTGAATGACTATTAATTTGCCAAAACATTATTTGCCAATGGCGACCCGTTTTCAAAGAAATCGTCTTCTTTGAATTTTTTTTATGGATTGAAATGTTTATTTATTAAATTCTCACGTAAAATTACGTGAATATAACATTTTTGATACTCGTTTTTGATACAAAATTCGCCTTTTCTTTAATTTTCAACAGTTGAATTATCCACTGTTGAAAATTTAACAGCTGAAAATCAATAATTGAATTTGCAACATTTCAATAGTCAATTGTTGAAAATTCTTCATTTGAAAATTCAAATGTTCAAAATTCAATGATGAACTTTAATTTTCAGAATTTTCACTTTTATTCAATCTTCAAGAGTTAATAATTCAAGAAAAAGGCGAATTTTGAAATAAAATTTAATTTCCAACAGTTGAAATTTCAACTTTCTCTTGAACTTTCAACTGTTGAAAATTGC
The DNA here is from genome assembly GCA_032362435.1 of Melikaiella ostensackeni. Lineage (NCBI taxonomy): Eukaryota > Metazoa > Arthropoda > Insecta > Hymenoptera > Cynipidae > Melikaiella > Melikaiella ostensackeni. The sequence continues at coordinate 16,161,505 of JAUMHM010000001.1, read as the reverse complement.
AGAAAATTGAAATTTACAGAAAGTTGAAATTTTAACACTTGGATTTTCAATTGTTGAATCTTCAGCTGTTGAAAACTGAAGAAAATTGAATATTCAACTGTTGAATATTTAATTTTCTTTTTAAATTCGCTTTTTTCTTGAATTCTCAACTGTTAAAAATTGAAGAAAAGTGAGAAAACAAATTTCAACAGTTGAACCTTTGTTTTTTTTCTTGAAATTTCAGTTGTTGAAAAATGCAGAAAAGTGAAGAAAATTCATCTGTTGAAAATTCAATTTTCTTTAAAAATTCACTTTTTCTTGGATTCTCAACTGTTGAGAATTCAAGAAAATTGAAAATTAAATTTTCGGCGGTAAAATCTTCAACAGTTGAAATTTTAACTGTTGAAAATTCAAGAAAATTGAACATTCAAATGTTAAAAATATATATTTCTCTCCCAAAATTTGCTTTTTTCTTGAATTCTCGACTGTTTAAAAGTAAAGAAAATTGAAAAAAAAATTCATTAGTTGAACTTCATTTACTATAGGTACTTCTTGAATTTTAAAATTGAAAAAAATTGAAATTTCAATTTTCCTTCAAAATTCGATTTTTTTTTGAATTCTCAACTGTTGAAAACTGAAGAAAATTAAAAAATGAATTTTCAACAGTTGAAAATCGAATAAAATTCAATTTTCTTTCAAAATTTGATTTTTTTAAATTCTGAATTGTTGAAAATTGGAAATAAAACTTTCAGCAGTTGAATCTTCACTTTTTCTTGAATTTTTAGCTGTTGCAAATTGCAGAAAATTTAAAATTGCAGAAAGTTGAAATTTCAACAGATGAATCTTGAATAATTGAATTTTCAATTGTTGAATTTTTGACTGTTGAAAATTAAAGAAAACTGAAAATTCAATTTTCTTTCAAAATTCGATTTTTTTCTTGAATTCTCAACTGTTGAAAATTGAAGAAAATTGAAAACTGAATTTTCAACAGCTGAATCTTCGAATTTTTCTTGAATTTTCAACTTCTGAAGATCTAAGAACATCAAAATTTAATTTTCTTTCAAAATTTGTTGTTCTTGAATTCTCAGCTGTTGAAAAATAAAGAAAATTGAAAATTTAATTTTCAACAGTTGAATCTCCACTTTTTTCTTGAATTTTCAACTGTTGAAAATTGCAGAAAATTTAAAATTGCAGAAAGTTGAAATTTCAACAACTGAATCTTTAATAGTTGAAGTTTTAACTGTTGAATATTGAAGAAAATTTAGAACTCAAATTTTTTTCAAAACACGCTCTTTTCTCTAATTCTCAGCTGTTGAGAATTAAAGAAAATTAAAGAAAATTGAAAATTCGACTGTTGAGAATACAATTTTTTTCAAAATTCGCTTCTTTCAATTGTCAACTGTCAGACAATAAAGAAATTTGAAAATTGAATTTTCAACAGTTCAATCTCCGCTTTTTTAAAAGTTTTTAACAGTTGAAAATTCAATAGTTGAAAACTCAACTGTTAAAGATTCAGCTGTTGAATTGAGGGAAACTGAAAATTTTCAATTGAATTTTCAACAGTTTACAATTTATTTATTGAAAATTCAACTGTTAAAGTTAAAAATTGAAGAAAATTGAAAACTGAATTTTCAACACTTGAATCTTTCATTTTTCTCGAATTTTAAACTGTTGATAATTGAAGAAAATTGAAAATTTGACTGTTGAAAATTCAATTTTCTTTCAAAATTTGCTTTTTTTAATTATCAAGTGTGGAACATTAAAGAAATTCGAAAATTGAATTTTCAACAGTTAAATCTTCGCTTTTTTCTTGAATTTTTAAAAGTTGAAAATTCAACAGTTGAAAACTCAACTGTTGAATTGAAGAAAATTGAAAATTCTGAAAATTTTAAATTGAATTTTCAACAGTTGACAATTCACTTATTGAAAATTCAACTGTAAAAGTTGAAAATTGAAGAAAATTGAAAATTGAACTTTTAACAGTTGAATCTTCGAATATTTCATGAATTTTCAACTGCTGAAAATCGAAGAAAATTAAAATTTTAATTTTCTTTCAAAATTTGATTTTTCTCGAATTCTCACCTGCTGAAAATTGAAGATTATTGAAAATTTAATTTTCAACAGTTGAATCTTTGATTTTTTATTTCTCCTTGAATTTTCAGTTGTTGAAAATTGAAGAAAATTGAAAATTCGACTGTTGCAAATTCATTTATTGAAAATTTAACTGTCAAAGTTGAAAATTGAAGAAAATCGAAAACTGAGTTTTCAACAGTTGAATCTTCGATTTTTTCTTTGAATTTTCAACTGTTGAAAATCAAAGAAAATTAAAAATTTAATTTTCTTTCAAAATTTGATTTTTTTCGAATTCTCAACTGTTGAAAATTGAATAATTGAAATAAACATTTCAATGCATAAAAAATTTGAAAAAGTCGATTTTTTCGAAAACGGCTTGCCTTTGGCAAATTATGTTTTGGCAAATTAATAGTCATCGAAGGACTCAGTAGGAAATTTATGAGATTTAAAAAAAAAACCAACTCTGATCATCTCCTTGTCAGTCGAATTGTATAGAAATGGCCAAATTTCCATTTTTTTAGATATTTATGTATATGCAAATAAATTGTTATTATAATTAAGAAATTGGACACAATTCGACGTTTGTATGCAATAAGGGTGTTTTTTATTTTTATTTGTTCTTTATGCTACGTACAAAACAAGTGAAAAATAAGTGATTTCTAAAAATAAAAGGACACCGCTTTTTCACTCAACTGTTCAATTTGTATATAAAATAATAAATGAAATACTCTTATTGTAATTTATATTCTTCGAAATATAAAAATGTGGTATAAAGAAACGAAAATTTGAGAAATCCAAAAAACTTGCTAGCGAAATTTTTTGTCTTTAATAATAAGGGAGTTTTTGATTTCTAAAATTCTCGTTTTTCGACCTACCCCATAAAAGACGAATCTTCCGAATTCGTAAGACTTGAAGAATTAACACTTATAATGTTAATATTAATATTTGTATATTAATTCGATATTACCATATAAGGAGATTCATTTGTGGCTACTAAAATGTGTTAAAGTAGACGAATCGTTTGATACAAATACTGTTGGCATATTTGTTGAGTATAAAAACTGGGTGTCACAAACGAGAAACTACATTACACCATTTGAAAAATGGTTATAATATTAATAATTTATGAATGTTGAAGGCAAATTTCCAAATATTGAATGTTAAACGGTCCACTATTTTATTAGATATAAAGATGCAGATATTAAGACCGGATTTATGTCAATGTTAAACGTCTTTTTAACACTTTTTTTATAATGACCTTTTTTTATTATTAAAATAACCCGCGTAGAAAAAGCCCCGCTTAGCCCTCTTTAAAAGGTTGGCCCCGTCAGGGGCCCACGTGGACAATCTATAGAGGAAATCCCACGAGGGCCCCCTGCGAGGGCTGTCAATCGATTAAAATTTCTGAGTCCAAAGGTTTAATATTTTTTTGACACTACAAATTTTTATGTTTGATTAGTTCAGACTTACAAAAAATGCATTATAGTTAAAAATCTGATGACATTCTTTTGGAATATAAACTTAAAAATCTCAGACATTCCACAAGGGCCCCCGCAGTGGGCCCTGCTTGTTGCCCCTATACCTCAGTTTACAAAAATTAAACGATTGTTTTGTGTAATAAATTGTTTTTTGTGTCAACAGTAACAATATAAAGAAAATTATAACAAGTCAGATATGCGTGCAGAGTATCTGTCTGAAAAAAAGTTATAAGCATTGTGGTAATTTGGTTAAAAGGAAAAACGCAAGGCTGATAAAATGCTGGTCATGAGTTCAAATCCTGGCCAAAGTGCTAATATTCTTATTTATTTTTAAGTGTTTTATACATATTAACAATACACATTTATTAAACTATGCTTAAAAATGATGAGGAAACAATTATTAAAGGTATTTTTAAAAATTAGAATTATACCGCCCGGGCAACTGCGGGGGTCCCTCGAGAGGAACCGTAAGGGCAACCATAAGGAAATTTGGATTGCCTTTATGGGCCCCTCATGACCTGAGGGCAATCAATGAGGGCCCCCTACGGGGGCGGGCCACCATTTTTCCACGCGGGGACTGCACAAAACTTGCTGTAATTCTCTCAAATAACGAGTACCTGAAGATTATTCTTTAAGTTTATAATATTTTCTACTCTTAAATAATTAAGTTTAGATACAAAATAGTTCAATTAAATCGATATTTATATTAAAGTCACCCTATATATAAGAACAATACTGGAACTATTATATTTTACTAGAAAAGGTCAATGACAGTGCTTGAAATTGATACTGTATTTGTATATATGGACAAAAAGATGTTAGATTTATTGGCATATGGAAGGAAAGTTATATATTGATTATAAAAAAAAATGTATTTGACTATATTATAAAGATGTACAAAAAATATCTTTCCAACATCTTCATAATTGTTGCAAATTTTTGCAATTAATTTTGCGTAAGAGAATGAAGATGAGAAAGTGTGTATAATATAATAATATTAATATGTATAATATGTATAATTGTAATATGTAATTTGATAATATGTATAATTTATTAGATTGAAATATGTCATATAAAGATGGATCAAATATCTTTTTATTCCTTATTTCATCACTTATTTTTATGGTGTTTCAAAATTTGTATACAAAATGAATTCCTGAGAACTTAATTCAAAATTTGTTGATGTTACATTGAATTAAATAATTGTGAAAACACAAAACTTCTCTTTAAACTCAATAAAAGTTTGAAAGTAAAAAACATCCTACATCTAATACGGAAAAAATGGAAAACCAAAATTTCCTGTCTTTCAGCTCAATAGAAATATTAAAAATAACAAATTTCCGTCTTCCAATTCATGAAAAAAAATTTTTAATCAAAATTCCCTTCCTTCCGACGAAATAAAGATATTAAAAATAAAAAAAACGTCCCACTTCCAGATCAGAAAACAATTAGAAACCAAAATTTCCTTTCCTTAATCTAAACAAAATGAATAAAAAAATGACTGTCTTCCGATTTAGAACAACAAATTAAAAACCAAATTTTTCTCCCTTACAGCTTAATAAAAAGGTTAAAAATAAAAAATGTTTCTCTTCCAAGTCAGAAAAAAAATTAAAACCAAAATTTCCATTACTTTAAACAACTTTCGTCTTCCAATTCACGATAAAAATTTAAAACCAAAATTTCCTCCCTTCCAACTCAATAAAAATGTTAAAAATAAAGAAAGTCCTACTTCCAAATCAGAAAACAATTAAAAACCAAAATTTCCTCCCTTCGTCTAAAAAAAAAACAAATCTATGAAATTTCTGACTTCCAATTCAGAAAAAAAATTAAGAACAAAACCTTCATCCCTTGCAGCTCAATAAAAAGATTAATAATAGAAAATGTCCTTTTTCCAATTCAGAAAACAAAATTTTCTACCTTTCAAATGAACGAAAAAAAAAAAAAAAATTTACGTCTTCCAATTCTGAGAAAAAAATTAAAAATCATAATTCTCTCCCTTTCAATCTAATATTAAAAAAATTTCCCTATTATATTCAGAAAAAAAAATTAAAAACCAAACTTTCCTCTCCTTCAACTCAATAAAAATGTTAAAATTCAAAAATTTTCGTCTTCAAATTCAGGAAAAAAAAATTAAAAATCATAAATGTAAACCCCACCCTCGCAACTCAATAAAAAGGTTACATAGAAAAAATATTTCTATTCTAGTAAAGAAACAAATTTTAGAATATAATTTTCTTCCGTCCAACTCAATAGAAACGTTCAAGATAAAAATCCCCATTTTCCAATTCAAAAAAGTTAAAAACCAAAATTTCAGCATCTCCTTCAGCTCAATGAAAATGTTTAAAATAGACAATTTCCATCTTCCAATTCAGGAAAAATATTAAAAAACCAAAATAACCTCCCTTTCAACTTAATAATGTTGAAAATTAAAAATTTCACTATCCCAATTCAGAAAAAAAAAACAAAATTTCCTGCCCTTTCACTCCATAGAAATATTAAAAATAAAAAAATTTCCGCCTTTCAATTCAGGAAAAAATTGAAAATAAAACATTACCCCCTTTCATCTCAACAAAAGTGTCAAAAATAAAAAATTTTCCTCTTCCAATTCCGAAAAAATATAAAACCAAAATTACCAATACTTCAATTCAATAAAAGTGTTAAAAATAAAAAATATCCCACTTTCACTTCAGATAACATTTGAAACCCAAAATTTCCTCCCTCCGTCTAAAAAAATACTGTCTATCAATTCGGAAAAAAAATAAAAACAAAAATTGTCTCCCTTCCAACTCAATAAAAAGATTAAAAATAAAAAATGTCCCTATTTCAATTCAGAAAATATCAAGAAATTAAATGTTCTCCCCTCCAACTCAATAAAAATGTCAAAAATAAAATATGTCCCACTTCCAAATCAGAAAATAATGTTTAAGAAAATTTCCTCTGCTTCAACTCAATAAAAATGTTGAGAGTAAAAAATTCCCGTCTTCAAATGCAGGAAAAAAATAAGAAGCATAAAATTAAACCCAACCCCTGCAACTTAATAAAAATGTTAAAAATAAAAAACCTCCCACTTCCAAATCAGAAAAAAATTGAAAATAAAAAATTGCCGCCTTTTATCGTAATAAAAATGTTAAAAATACATAACTTGGTCCCCTTCATCTATATAAAAATGTTAAAAACAAAAAAAATATCCCTCTTCCATTTCAGAAAAAAACAAAAACAAAAATTTCCTGCCTTCCAACTCAATAATAACTGGAGAATTTTCAGTATCACACCTTTAAAATTCAACTATTGCAAAAACTGTATTTGTTAAAAAGTACATAGTTGTATCTGATTCCTGATAATTATAACGCAGATGCTAATGTGATAAATGAGTTAAAATAAAGTTGTGCAATACAATAGTTATAAATGCAATGCTAGAAGAATGTTCTCAGCTGTTTTTATCTACTGTAATTTTTTCTCTCGAGTTTCCCGATTAGAATTGATAAACACCTTTTTTTAAAGAAACTCATGTTTGTGCAAATTAAAATTCTCTCAATGATTTTTAAAGTAATTCGATAATACTGTGACTTGCTCTCAATTTTTTTGGAGATGCAAAGATTTTCTTCTCTACATATATTGATTCTGTGTTTTTATTATTTGAGAAGAAAAATTAGAAAAAAATTGGGGGAATATTAATATTGTCTAAATTGTTTTATAATAGCTTAAGGTAAGTTTGAGTAAATCATATTACTATTAGAATATAAATACATAAAGATAAATTTCTTTCCACCCATCTTTAAAATTGATCAAATGAGAATATTTTACTACTTTTGAAGGTTCGAAGTGATTTATGGAACTAAAAAAGTATCAAAAAGTATCCTGAAAAATAAAATAAAGTATTAAAAAAGTAGCCTTTTGAAAACAGCTAAAAATTATTTTTTTAGATAAAAAAGTAGTGTGAAAAATACTTTTAACTAAAAAAAGAACGTGTTCAAAAATGAAATTTCTTTCATACTTTTCTGTATGTAAATAACTGTTTCGAAAACTGCATCTAACAAGGAGATGATCAGAGTTGGGATTTTTTCTCAAATCTCATAAATTCCCTACTGTAAATCCATTGGATGAATATTAATTTGACAAAAGATTATTTGCCAGTGACGATCCGTTTTCAAAAAAATCTACTTTTTTCGACAACAAAATTTTATGGATTGAAATGTTTATTTCTTAAATTCTTGTGTAAAATTATGCATATACAACATTTTTCAACCAAAATCAATATTCAACCAAGAAAAATTATCTTTCACAAGAAAAAAGAAATTTCCAATAAAATACATGACCTTACAACCAAACAGTTCAATTTTCTACTGAAAAAGATGATTAGAAGAATACCGAAAGAGATGAAGTTTGAAACCAAAAGGCGAAATTTGACAAAAGAATGAATTTTCAACCAAGAAGAATTTTTCAGTCCAGTATGAATGAAAATTTCAATCATAATTGTTGATGTTTCAAGCCAAAGACTAATATCCTCCCAAAAAGTTGAAGTTTCACCCAAAAAGACAAATTTTCAACTAAACAGTTGAACTTTCAACCAAAAAAACACGAATTTTCAAACCAAACAGCTAAATTTTTAACCGAAAAAAAAGATTAGAAGAAATTTCTACCAAAAGAGATGAAGTTTCAAACCAAAATGCAAAATTTAGCAAAAGAATAAATTTTCAACCAAGACGGATTTTTCAGTCCAGTAAGAATAAAAATTTCAACCATATCTGTTGATGTTTTAAGCCAAAAAGACTAATTTCCTCCCAAAAAGTTGAATTTTTAGCCAAAAAGATTATTAGAAGAAATTTCAACCAAAAGGAATGAAGTTTCAAACAAAAAAGTCGAAATTTAATAAAAGAGTTGAATTTTCAATTAAAAGGGATTTTGTAGTCCAGTAAGAATGACGATTTCAACCGAATTGTTGAAGTTTCAAGCCAAAAGACTAATTTTATACAAAAAAGTTGATTTTTTCAGCCCAAAGGTATAATCTTTCAACAAAAAAGTTAATTTCCAACCAAATAGTTCAATTTTCTACAAAGATTGTTTAAATTTTCACCCAAAAAGACAAATTTTCAACAAAACAGATGAACCTTCAACCAAAAACACGAATTTTAAAACCAAACAGTTGAATTTTCAACCAAGAAAGATTATTAGAAGAAATTTCTACCAAAAGAGATGAAGTTTTAAATCAAAAAGTCGAAATTTAATAAAAGAGTTGAATTTTCTACTAAGAAGGATTTTCCAGTCTAGTAAGAATGACGATTTCAACTGAATTGTTGAAGTTTCAAGCCAAAAAGACTAATTTCATACGAAAAAGTTGATTTTTCAGACCAAAAGTATAAATTTTTAACAAAAAAGTTGATTTCCAACCAAATACTTCAATTTTCTACCAAAATAGTTCAATTTTCAACCCAGAAAGACGAATTTTCAACAAAACAGTTGAACTTTTAACCAAAAAGACGAATTTTCATCCAAACAGTTGATTTTTCAACCAAATAATAAGATACTAAAATTTTTACCAAAAGAGATGAATCTTCAACGAAAAAAATTTGAAATATTACTCTAAAATCTTGAAAATCCTTTGAAATCATTGAAATCACTTAGAAAGAAGGAGGGTCCATAAGAGGGTCCCCCTTTGAAATTGGACCAAAATGAATAAAATGACCTTCTTAAACCCTTGGAAGTAATATTTAGTCGGTTCTAGTCTAAATGGAAGCACCTGGAGGTCTACCGGCATAAATATGTGCATATAGACATATTACTGAGTATACTCGATGTAATCGTTAAAAAGGTTTCAGAGCTGATCGAAAGTACATAAATACGTACCTGTATGTCCACTGGCATGTGTAAGTATATAGGTGTCTGTAGGAATATCGGTGAAAATAGAAACAATACGACAAAATACGAAAAAAACGACGATTTCTGAAACCTTTTTAACCCTTACATCGAGTATATTCAGTTACACTCATCCCGCGTAACTGTGCCGCCCGTTATTCAGCCGGCTTCTCGATTGTTCACGCTTGAGTGCTTCTGTGTCCCCCAAGAACGTATAATAAGGACAGGAAACTCAAGTGGAGGGGATAGCACGAGAGACGGCAGCTCACTGATAAATAAATAAATTAATAAATATATATATATAATAAACTGGATAGAGGATGGCGTATGCCCGCTTGGTAGAGATGGGACCTAACTAGAGGAGTGCACCCAGTCCGATCGAATTTCCAGTGCAAATTGGAACTTATTCGGGCACTCTTGGAACATTGGATTTTTAAAAAATTGAGTTTAATTTTTTCTTAAATCAAAGCTACTTAAGTTACTACATAAGTAGAATTTCTCAAAACCGAAATTGTTCTATTGATTTCGAAATAAAAACCATCTGAAATAACGCAAATCGAATGTCGGGTTTAAAAATTGATTCCGATTGGACTCGAATATTCGAAAGCGATTTGACCTGAAGTGCCCTATGGCCGATCGGTTGTCGAATATTCGAGCCGACTGACTGCACACCTCTAGATCTGACCGGCGTGATATAAGCCGTAAGACGTAAAAAGTGGATTTTCACGATACATGTGTGCAACGTAACCTCACAACGGAAAGGCCTCCTCTCCGACATTGACTTTTTGATGAGACTATCATCAATCGATAGTACGTCAAAAATAATTAGATACGTGCCCGGTTCCTTTGTGAGTGGGCCTTGTTTGAGAATTTTGAGCGTTTCATAAGATCGAAGTAAAATCTACTCTCTTATGAAAATTTTTTGTGTACCAAAAAGGAACACCCAAAAATTTCACAAATCAAAAATAGACT
>JAUMHM010000001.1:16137695-16150443 GCA_032362435.1 Melikaiella ostensackeni | reverse complement strand
CGTATTCGGCAGAAACCCTCGGTACAGGGACCCTCTATCCGCAACCTGAGGACGTGTTCGGTGGCTTTGTCATAGGCACTTCGGTTCGACTCCAACGGAACCGAACCGAACCGAATATTATATTATATATATAATATATATTATATATATATAATACACTGGATAGATGATGACGCCATTTTTTTGTCCAGAATAGAAGCTACTTAAAGTTTGGGATGATTGCAGTGTCTTTAAAGTGTGACGTGTTATTATCGGCTCAATCTGCTGTTTGCGTTTTTTACTTTTCACAAGTTTCTTTCGAAAATTGAAAAAAATAATCAAGCGATGGGGTTCATAAGTATCATTATATAACACGCGCCTAATTTTCAGATTTCCAATCAAAAAGCCGGACATGCTTCAAAAAAAGTTGTCAAATATGGCATTGGATGATTTTGTGCCAACAGAAGGCAACATTTTATGCTGACATCATTTTGATGAAAGTTGTTTTTATCCTCAAGGGAGAATCAAACCTGACGCGATTCCTACAATTTTCAACTCCTCAAGTAATAATGGTAAATATTTATTCTAAAATTTATTTATATGCAACGTAATTTGACAAAAAATTGGAACTTGCATGGAAATATTTGTTTACATCTTCTAATTGGAAAATAACTAATATATCAATCAGTGTTTGACACGTGACCAGTCAAAAGTAACACATTAACGTTACCGTTACCGAAAAAAAGTAACGCGTTATGTTGACTTTACTTTTTTTAATTACATTTTTAATACATCATTTTAAATTATCACAAGCTTCAAACAGTTTATTTGTCTACTTGAATATTTAGGTGAATTATTTAAAAATGAACTAAAATTTTCTGTAAATGTTTTATCTTGGGAAGAAATTGGCAAATTGTTATTTTCCTTGTATGCCATTTTAGTAATTTATATATTTTTTGAAGCTTTTTCAAGGGTTTTGAAAGATAGCAAATTGCACTACAAGTAAACTAATCAGGCATTTCAAATCAATAATCTCTAAATTGTTTTCACTTCACACTATAATCAATTGTAAACCACAAATGAAATATTTTTAAAATAAGAATGGATTCTGCTATGCCGAACAATAATCGATTATGTAGATAACTAAAAGAAACAATTTTTTCACTTTGCGCATTTTTGTCCACTTATTTACAAAAAAAATGAAATGTCTGCTCGCTTATTTATTTTGTGAGCATTGCTCAAACGATCGAAAATCTTTTCAGGCGTAACAATGTAACAAAATCTTTTGTACTGTTGTGTATTTTATCGCGTAGAAGAAGTTTTGGTTCTTATATTGCATAGTATCACATTTTCCGCTTCGAGCCTATTTGAAATTTCGCGCCTATTCCTGCAAAGATCCCAAACTTAAAGTGGCTTCAATCATGGACACTACTGGACCAAGGAAACATACGCCATCCTCTATCCAGTGTATTATATATATCAGTGATATGGCCCGGGTGCTCTAACCCCTCCACTCGAGTTTCCTATCCTTATTATATACGTTCGTGGTCTCCCCCCTGAGCACCGCTTGAATCCAGGGTTGAGAAGTGACCCGTCACTCAAGGTTTTCTACGTAAATTACATAAATTAAGTAATTTACGTATAAAACTGTAGAAAACCGGTAAATTACAAGGTGAACGTTACGCGAGATGAGTGTATATGGCTATATGCACATATGTACGTCGGTAAAGCTCCAAGTGCTTCCATTTAGACTGGAATCGTCGACTAAATATTACTTCCAAGGGTCCAATTTCGAAGGGGGCCGAAAAGTGGCCTTATGGACCCTCCTCCTGTCTTGTTATTTTTCTTTTACTAATTTTTATCCTAATCCTAATTAATTGAAATTCAACTGTTGAAAATTCAATTTTGATTTTTCTTCAATTTTGAATTTCCTTCAATTTTCAACAGTCGAATTTTATATTTAAAAGAAGTGCTAAAAACGTTATATTTACATAATTTTACATGAGACTTTAGTTTCGCTTCTTTAGGCATACCTATTTTTATTTTTTAAAAACTGAAATTTGTTAATAAAGTCAATTTTTATATAACTTTACTGAAAAAAGTTGCAAAAAAGTAGCTTTAAATTGAAAAAGTAGCAAAGAAGTAGCCTTGCCTAAGAAGGTATCAAAAAAGTAAAGAAGTGTGGAACTTCGAAGCCTGACTTTCTGAAATGAAATTTTTCAACGATCATATTCATAAGAGCCCGCCTGGTTTTTCCCTTGAATTGAATGTGCAAGGTGCGCAAACTCAAATCGATTTTACCTCAGCTGTCAGAAAATTCCTCTTGGTTTCAGTTTACCCTTTACATTCTCTGATTTTCGAGTCTTGGCTCTGCTTTTTTTATTATCAAAGAAAAATTAACAATCCTTATTTTTCAGAAGATGTATAAAAACCTATTTAAAATTTATAATAAAAAAGATTATTTTCGAAAGCAGAAAATAGAATTTTCTCTTCAAATTGTTTCAATAAAAAGCCGACATAAGGTAAATATACTTTTCTTGAGACTCGTAAATGAAAACTGTAATGTCTTTTGTTTGTTTAGATTTGAATGAGACGTAGCAACTATAAAAGTTCACACAAAAGAGAAAAGAGTGGTAAATCACTTGTAAAAGTCGTGACTATGGGAAATTCTTTAAGGCAGATTTTCACTGACACGTAAGAGTAAAATATGAATTTATAAAAATTTATAATTTACCAATTTTTCTATTATTTTATAACTAGCATAATATGTGCGATTGCGCGCGCTAAAGCGTGCGTGTAACCTTGCTTTAAATGTAAATTCCACTTATGCTTTTTCCAATTTTTTTTATAGATTCAAATGTTCATTTATTAAATTCTTATGTAAAATTATATAAATATAACACTTTTAATACAAAATTCGCTTTTTTATTGAATTGATCAATTAATTAATTTTCAATAAATATTAATTAATATTATATAGAATATTAATATCAAAATTTAAAAAAAGTTTTAATTCCAGAGCTTTAAGCTCGGCTTTACGTTTAAACGTAATAGATTTATTGAAATTTTTTTATTTTTTTACGACCTATATGTCGAAAAAGAACAACCTTTGGATGCAAAAATTGTAAAATCTTGTATACTTCCTTGTGAAATATCAAAACTATAATAAGATACAGCAACATACAAAAAGAATATAAAAAAGTACAGAATTCGTCCAAATAATAGACAAAAATTCTAATTTCCTGTAATTTTTGTTGTAATTTATTGTCTTTATTTGTATTTTTATGTAAAAATAGTTCTAGTTTTTCGTAACTAATTGTGAAAAATTTTACATCAGGAATTAAGGCCATGTAACGAGTGGGTCACGTGACCAGATTTCTACCTTACCGATACTTTTTTTATTTCCCAACTTACGTTCACATGAAGCGCCAAATCGAGTTGAAAATTTGGGAAACTAAATAAGAAGCACTAAGAAAGGTGTGCCTGGTCCTAAAATTTTATAATTATGAAAAAAGTTTTTTTGTAAACAATTTTTTTTTGCTTTGTCCATGATAATACAAATTTAGGACCAGAAACACCTTTCTTAGTGCTTCTTATTTAGTTTGCCAAATTTTCAACTCGATGTGGCGCTTCGTGTGAACGTAAGTTGGGGAATAAAAAAATATCGGTAAGGTAGGAATCTGGTCACGTGACCCACTTGTTAGATGGCCTTAAAAAAACTTAATTTGATTTAAAAAAAATTAATTTTCGTGGAATTTCAGATAACAAATAAAAACTAGCCAATTAGGGTTTTTAAGTGTCGTAAATGGTAAATTCTATTTTTCATGAAGTCTACTAGTAAGTAAAATCAAAAATGCCCACTGGTTTTGAAAAATATCAAACAAATTTTCTTGACTGTTTTCTCCCTTTTTTTTAGATATTTCTCGAGAAGGTTTGTTTCAATTAAAAAAAGTATTACAACAAAAAAGATATATTTCATAGAGATCTACAACTTTCATTCAAACAATTGTTCAATGCAACCAATAAATTTGAAATAAATCTAGAAAATTATGTTTTTTTCGAGTTTTCCGGATAATTCTGGCAGGATTCCTCAGAATTTTTTTTTTAATTGGGACAAAATTTTATACAGTTAGTTTTTGAATAAAAAGAGGATAAATAGAACCCCAGGGTCTTTTTTTTTTAATTGTACTTTACGCTACGCCCTGATGAATAATTACTTTAATTAAAATAAACCAGTCAAAAAAAGATACAACAAAAACAATTTAATGCGTATAAATCTGTCGCTGAAAGACTCCATAATGTCGACTTTGTGTCCGAGAAAATTCAAAATAATGAATATTACTTTCTATTTTGAATAAAATGCTCAAAATTGAATTAAAAAATAAAGGACTAAGAAAAAAGGGGTTTAAAAAAAGTGTCTTTCTTTAGGTTTCATCTGCGTTCAAAAAAGCTTATTTTAGCGAGTTTAGTTGCAGCAACACTCATTTTAATAGTTGCTTCTCTAAAAGCGACTATTAGTCATGATGAAAATCAATTAATTCCACCTGATCCTGAAAATCCGCAACCGCCATCATGGAGCAAATTAAGGACTTTCAAACGAGGTGCTGTTTGTGCAGATGGACCACCTTGTGCTTTTATTGGAAAGTAAGTATTAAATATTTATAAATAATTCATAATATAAATATTATACTTTTTATCATTTCTGCTAGCAAAAATAGCGCGCTTCTAACAACTATTGAAGATTCATTCATTTTCAATGTTTAAAGTTCAAAATTATGAAAATGTTTAAATGTTTTTTTTTGGAATAGTTCAATTTTGAAGATTTAAAATTGAAAATTATTTAATTTTAATTGTTCTGATTTTTTTAAAATTCTTCAATTTTGAAGATTCATTAATTTTGAATGTTTATAGTTAGCAATTCTATAATTTTGAATGCTTTTTTGGAATAATTCAGTTTGAAGGTTTAAAATTGAAAAATTTTCAATATTGAAGATTCATTAGTTTTAATGCTTTTTTTTGGAAAAGATCAATTTTGAAGATTTAAAATTGAAAATTATTCAATTTTGAAGATGTTAAATTGAAATTTATTTAATTTTAAAGATTTACAATTGAAAATTCTTCAATTTTTAAGATCACCAAATGAAGATGTATTAATTTGGAATGTTTAGAGCTTGTTGAATGCTTTTCCGGAAAAGTTCAAGTTTGGATATTTAAAATTGAAAATTATTTTATTTTATAGGCTAGCAATTGAAAATTATTCATTTTGCAAAGATAAAATAGAAAATTATTAAATTTTATAGAATGGCAATTTGAAATTCTTCAATTTTTACTTTTTACTTTTTTTGGAATAGTTCAATTTTGAATATTTGAAATGAAAAATTATTTAATTTTGAATATTTGAAATAAAAATTTATTACAATGAATAGATTTTCAATTAGAAATTCTACAATTTATAAGATTTACAATTGAAGATTCATTAATTTGGAATGTTTATAGTTTGCTATTTTATAATTTTGAATGCTTTTTTGGAGTAATTCAATTCGAAGATTCAAAATTGAAAATTATTCAATATTGAAGATTCATTAATTTGGAATGTTCATAGTATTAAATGATGTGATTTTAAATGTTTTTTTCGGAATAGATCAATTTTAAAGATTTTAAATTGAAAATTATTTAATTTTAAAGATGTAAAATTAAAATTTATTCAAGAGACTTGTCACATTGCCGTAATAGAAAAAGTCACGAGACAAATGCATGAAAAAAGCAAGCGGAAGCAGAGGAGTTTCAGTGTGGACAAAGTGAATGGATGAATATAAAGAGAATTATTATTTTTTATGATTTATTTATAAATACTTATGCATTTCATTCATTTGTATTACAGATCCATATTAGAAAAAAATGGATCGGCCACAGATGCAACCTTGGCAGCCATGATTTGTAATGGCTTTATTAATATGCACAGTTTGGGATTCGGTGGTGGATTTTTTATGACTATTTATGAAAGAAATACCAAAAAGACTTATGTTCTCGATGCGAGATATTCTGCGCCACTGGCAGCACATGAACGCATGTTTGATAATAAGCCGAATAATGCCTCGAGAACTGGTAATCTAAATTTACTAGAGACTGAAAATACAATAAATTATAAATTTTCTCTAAAAAGTACTGTTTTACGCTTTTAAAATGCGAAAAACAAATCTTCAAATTTAAATTTCGCGCCAAAATCTTAAAGAAATTTGAAGGTTATGTTCAAGTGTGGCATAAGGTATTTTACATTTTGACGTAACTGGGCAAGATTTGGCAAGATGGCCATACGCTGGTGCAAAAACATTAGCACCAAATGCGTAGGACAAAACTTCATTTTTCAAATATCTTCGTGGAAAATAATTTCTCACCATAAGTGTATTTGGAAAATAGTTTCTGTTTTTCAAGGAACATTTCATGAAATAATAAAATTGATAATTGTTTGTTTTATCGAGTTCATTATTTCATTAAATGGTCCTTAAAAAATAAAAACTATTTTCCAATTTAACTTATGGTGATAAATTATTTTCTGCGAATACATTTTAAAAAATCGAGTTTCCTCCCATGCATTTTAATGCCAATGTTTATGCACCAGCGCACGGCCATCTTGGATCGCCATATTGGAACATGAAATACCTAATTGTGATTTTGGCGCCAAATTTAAATTCAAATTTCGTTAAAAAGATAACCATTTTTTTATGAATGCATAGGAGGACTATCAGTAGCTGTTCCGGGAGAACTTGCTGGTTATTGGGAAGCTCATAAAAGGTTTGGGAAATTGCCCTGGAAAGATTTAGTTCAACCCAGTATCGAAATTTGTGAGAATGGCTATAATTTAACGAAATCACAGTACAAAGGACTCCAGGAGGATAATTTTAACATCTACGATGATTCTACTTTGAAGTAGGTAATCTATAGTAATATAAGGGTATTTTGAATTTTTCAGAGAGATTGTGTAATATTTTATTTCAGAACCTTCTGAAACATTACAAAATATTTTAGAATTTTCTAAAAAATTCTGGAATATTAAATAAAATTTGCTGTAGAAAAAAGACACGCCTTTCAACTACGCTGGGATTCGAGCCCAGAACCTTTGGTTTGCCGGACGACTGCCCTGGGCTGAAATCCCAGCGGAGCTGACAGTTGTTTCTTTTTTTCACAAAAAATTTCATTTAATGTCTTATTTAAAAGTTTCCATTTTGTCTCAGTGATCGTAAAAATATTTCTAAGATTTGATTAGTCAAATTGGTTGGTACGATAGATTTCTAGTTCACGGACGGTAAAACGTAATAATCCGTTAGAATTGATCAGCATGACCAAAGTGAGAATCTTAGATAAAAATGATATGATTCTAGAATATTCAAAAAAGTCATTTTTCACAAATTCCACAAGATCGTATAGAATATGTCATTATCTAAAATTTTAAGGAAGACTCCAAGGCATTCAAAACCTTCCCGAATATTCTAGAAAAATTTCAGAATATTCCGGAACACTTCAGAAGATTCTAAAATTATAGATTAATCTAAATCATCCTAAAACCTTTCAGAATATTCTATAAGACTCTAGAAAGTCCCAGACTTCTGTTGAAAGTTCAACTATTTTACTAAAAATTAACTTTCTTTTTGAAAATTCATATTTTCGGGTTAAAAATTCAACTATATGGTACAAAATTCCACTATTTGGTTGAAAATTCAACTGTTTAAATGCAAATGAACTGTTTTGTTGACAGTTCGTCTTCTTTGGTATGTACTTGAATAATAATTGAAACAGATTTTCATTTTATCTTCATACTTAAAATATTAATACTTTGAATAAAATATATTTTCCTGAGAATAGTGAAAATGACAAAAAGAAGTTTGATTTAAATCAGTATAAATCCAGTTCTGTAAAAGTTACTATTGCAAATAAAAAATCAGTGTTATTTACTTTAATATTACAATTTTCAAACAAAATTTTAGCACACTCGAAAAAGTCCCTGACTTGAAAAAAAAATTCCCTGACATTTCTAGGTTTTTCCAGGTATATAAAAGTTCCCTGAAAATTCTAGGTTTTCCAGGTTTTCCAGGTGACTAGACACCCTGCTAGATCTAGACCATGTCAGAATTTAGAAAGAGTTTTACAAATGGAAGAATTTTCAAGAAATTCCAAAATAAAACACTAGAATATTCCATATGGTTCTAGAATATTCAGATCAAAATTTCAAAATAATCTGGATTGAATCCATTTCAAATCAGGCAAGTTCAACATTTCAAGTTGCAGAATTTCTGAGCGACAAAATATGTTCTTTTTCAAAGGAAATTAGAAGACCCGTATTTTTCCATCGGAAAATTTGAAAAAAGTTTAAAATTAATAAAGTGGCGTCGATCTGTGAGAAAATATAAAAGTCCATTTTTAAAAAAATCCCACACTTATATTTTTTGCCAATTTTTTTTTTAATTTGGCCTGCTGCAAGGAAGATATTCTGTGAGTTTTTTCGAGCTGAATCATTCTTGTGACCTAGAGAATTTTCATAACATCGAATTTTCGCATTTTTCTCGAAAACAATGAAAGATACAATAAAGTTTTGAGATAAAAGTTTGCACCTTTCGAAAAGTTCTTCAAAAAACGCATTTTTTAAAAATTCAAAAAATATATTTTCAGGAAAAAAAATTGCCACAAAAATGATTTAGCTCACATGTAACTAACAGGATGTCTTTCTTATAGAAGGCCAAATTTAATAAAAAATTGGCAAACAATATAAGTGTGGGTTGAAGTGTGGGTTTTTTGTGAAAATCGAATTTCTATATTTTCAAACAAATCGTTGCCACTTTGTTCATTTTGAACTTTTTTTCAAATTTTCCGGCTGATTTCAAAAGAGGACAGTAAAATTCACCAGGATCCGAAAATAAAATCGGAATATCTGAATTAGATCAAAAACTGTAAAATTTATATATTTTATATTTATAAGAAACCTAGAATACTGAAGAACTTTGAAGATTATTTAAAGTAAACAACTATTGTTTTGAAGTCTTTTTGAGTTCATACACAATTCGTATACATTTTTCTTTGTAAAAGAAGTAGAACCTATCTAATTTTAGTGGAATTAAATTACTCTTTTTAGAAAAATGTTTATTAATCCCGAAACGGGTCAACTTCGAAAACCTGGTACAGTAATTAAACCAAAAACATTATGCGAAACGATGAGAATAGTCGCGGAAAAAGGTGCAAATGAGTTATATAATGGAACTCTGGGTCGCAAACTCGTGGAAGATTTGCAGAGAAGAGGAGGTATAATCGAGTTTAAGGATCTGAATGATTACAGGTACAATCAATGAAATTGAAATTTTAGAAATCAAATTCAGAATAAATCAAAATTCAAATTCTTCTTCAACGTCCAATATTAAAATTGAAGTACGAAGTTCTTGGAAATTAAAGAAGAAACAAGAATCCAACGATCAAATTTGTACAACACACTCTTGAATATTTTCATTCAAATTTAAAAAACCAAAATCCCCCTCCTTCTTCTTTTCTGTCCTATTTTTTCATTGATAGGGCTACCACAGCCTAATTTACATGAAAAAGTGAAAAAAGTGACCTATTTAAACCGAAATGTGACCTCTAAGTAAAACTCGAGTAAATTTAGATGAATTTAAGGGAAATGCGAAGAATTCGATGACATTCATAAAAATTTGAGGTGAATTAAAAAAAATCAAGTGAATTGAAAAAAATAAGGAATTTCTTCAAAGAAATCAATTGAATTCAGATAAATAAGAGTAAATAGAATTAGCAAATTTGGAGGAATTGAAGGGAAATGAGAAGAATTCAGAAATATTTTTAAAAATTTATTGAATTCATTGAATTTGGAGTGAATTTAGGAGATTTCAAGGGAGCTGAAAAGAATTTTATGAAATGTCTTAGAATGATGCAAGGTGAGTTTAAAATAATTCTGGGTAAATTCAAAAACATTCCAACGAATTCAAATAAATTCCAAATAATGCAAACAACCCAAAATATTCCATTCATTTCCAGAGAATTCGATGAAATTCATTCGAATTCAAGGTTAATATAAATGAATTCTGGGCGAATTTAAAATAACTCAAATGAACGAAACAAATTTTTTAAAATCCAAAAAAATAGAATTGAATTCAGATAAATGAGAGTGAACAGAATTAGCAAATTTAGAGAAATTGAAAGGAAAGGAGAATTCAGAAATATTTTTAAAAATTCATTGAATTCATTAAATTTGGAATGAATTTAGAAGAATTCAAGGAAATGCAAAAGAATTTGATAAAATGTCTAAGAATTAAAGGAGAGCAAAAAAGACTTCACGATGAATTAAAGAAACAAGAAAAAAATCCATTTAATTGAGTAAAATTGATCAAATTTAGAACAATTCAAGTAAATCCAAAAGAATTTAGGGAGAATTCAAAAAATTTCCAAAGAATATAGGATAAATTCGTAAAAATTCAGGGTAAATTCCAAATGAATTGGATTAAATTTGAAAAATCCAAAATATTACACGCATTTCAGTAAAATTAGAGTGAATTTGAAAAAATTCAAGAGAACTCGATTTAATGAATACGAATGCAAGGTTAATATAAAAGAATGCAAGGCAAATTCAAAATAATTCAAGTGAGTGAAACAAATTTGTTAAAATCCAAAAAATTACATTGAATTTAGATGAATGAGAGTGAATAGAATTAGAAAATTTGGAGGAATTGAAGGAAAATGAGAAGAATTCAGAAATATTTTTCAAAATTCATTGAATTTATTAAATTTGGAATGAATTAGAACAGTTCAAGGAAATTCAAAAGAATTTGATCAAATGTCTATGAAATAAAGGAGAGTTGAAAAGGCTTCACGGTGAATTAAAAGAACTAATGAAACAAGAAAAAAAATCTGTGTAATTGAGTAGAATTGAGCGAATTTAGAACATTTCAAGTAAATTCAAAAGAATTCAGGGTGAATTTCAAATGAATTGAATTAAATTCAGAAAAATCCAAAGTATTACACGCATTTTAGTAAAATTTGAGTGAATTTGGAAGAATTAAAAAGAACTCGATGAAGTTCATACGAATTCAAGGTTAATATAAAAGAATTCAAGGCAATTTCAAAATAATGCAAGTGAATGGAACAAATTGGTTAAAATAAAAAAAAATCCATTGAATTCAGATATATGAGAGCGAATAGAATTAGCAAATTTGGAGGAATTAAAGGGAAATGAGAAGAATTCAGGAATATTTTCAAAAATTCATTGAAATCATTAAATTTGGAATGAATTAGAACAGTTCAAGGAAATGCAAAAGAATTTCATCAAATGTCTGTGAATTAAAGGAGAGTTCAAAAGACTCCACGGTAAATTAAAAGAACTAAAGAAACAAGAAAAAAATTCATTAATTAATTGAGTAGAATTGAGCGAATTTAGAACAATTTAACTAAATTCAAAAGAATTAAGGGTGAATTCAGAAAAACTAAAGAGAATTCCAAAAAAATTCAAAATAATAAAAACTAATTCAAGATGAATTAAAAAGAATTCAGGGTGAATTGCAAATAAATTCAAACAAATGTTAAGAAATTTAAAAAATCCAAAATATTCTGTTTATTTCTGGACAATTCGATAGAATTTATATGAATTCACGGTGATTATAAAAAAATTCTGGGCGAATTAAAAATAATTCATGTAAATGGAACAATTTTTTTAAAATCCAAAAAAATTCCATTCCATTCCATTCAGGTTTATACCTACTTCTACATTGTCTTGAATTTTTTTGAATTCCTTTGAACTCTCTTTATTTTTTTAATTCACCCTGAATTATTTTTAATTCATCTTGAATGCGTATGAATTTCATCGAATTCCCTTGAATTGGATTTTTTTAATTCATCCGCATTATTTTGAATTCTTCTGAATTCGCTCAATTCTACTGGGATAAGTGGACTTTAAACATTTTTTTCTTTACTTTTATTTAACTCATCGTGAAGTCTTTTAAAGTCACCTGGAACTCTTAGGCATTTTATCAAATTCTGTTGAATTCTCTTGAACTCTTCTAGATTCACTCCAAATTTAAGAAATTCATTAAATTTTGTTTGCAATTGTTTTCAGTTCACTTGCGTTCTTTAAAACTTCATCTTGAATTATTTTTGATTCTCCATGAATTCTTCTATAT
This sequence comes from Melikaiella ostensackeni, assembly GCA_032362435.1. Classification (NCBI taxonomy): domain Eukaryota; kingdom Metazoa; phylum Arthropoda; class Insecta; order Hymenoptera; family Cynipidae; genus Melikaiella; species Melikaiella ostensackeni. The sequence goes on along the minus strand of JAUMHM010000001.1, from coordinate 16,138,297 downwards.
TAACCCTGAATTCGTATGGATTTCATCAAATTCTCTTGAATTCTTTTAAATTTACTATAATTGTACTAAAATTAATGGAATATTTTGGATTTTTAAAAATTTATTTGAATTCATTTGGGATTCACCCTGAATTCTTATAAATTTATCCTGAATTCTTTGGACTTTCTTATTTTCCTTAAATTCTTTTGAATTTACTTGAATTGTTCTAAATTCGCTCAGTTCTACGCAATTCAATGGATTGTTTTGATTTTTTCGTCACTCTGAATTCTTAAGTATTTCATAAAATTGTTTTGAATTCTCTTGAATTTTTCTTAATCCACTTCAAACTTAATGAATTCAATGGACTATTAAAGATATTTCTAAATGGTTTTCAATTCACTTGAATTTTTTTTAGTACACCTTGAGTTTTTATGAACTTCATGGAATTCTTCTCATTTTCCTCAAATTCCTCTAAATTCACTTGAGTTTTATTTCTTCTTTATTCGTAATGTGTCCCCTAAGGGTTTACATGACCTCCATTTCTTACAATACTTCCGCATACATATCTTATAATAGCTTATCTTTACTATTTACAGTTATTTACAACTATTTACAAAAACTCT
>JAUMHM010000001.1:16107668-16127635 GCA_032362435.1 Melikaiella ostensackeni | reverse complement strand
TGGCATCGTAGCAATCCAGCAAGTCATCTCTGAGTCGATCCGTCCACTCAAGACGTCGACTGTCTCGCCGATCCGTCATCGTGTCTCTATCCAAATTATTTGCAGCACCCCGAACTCTAGGGTAGTCAGCACTATTTGCCGAACCATTGTCGGGTGCTCTGCGCGTTCGATCATTTTGAACCGCATTCACAACTGGGTTTGGTTCTATCATAGTTGTTGCCACGAGAAACTAGGGAAAGGGTTTGTCTACGCTGGCAGAGCCCCGCGTGCAAGGGTAAGGCTGATACTCCAGGAGGTCGCCCGGTATCCCAGAAACACTGTTTGCGACACATCACCCGTGCCATTCAGCTTTCGACACGGTTGTTCTCGCCTTAGCTTGGGGGTTTTTACTACGGGACCATCCTCCTCAGGTTGCGGATAGAGGGGCTCTGTACCGAGGGTTTCTGCTGAATACGGTTACAAAAGTTAATAAGCATCGCGGACAATTGTTAGGGATATATATATATATATATATATATATATATAGGAAAAAAATCACAACTGTATGAACATGTCATAGTTTCTCAGGAGGGCACACACGAAGTTTGGTGATATTGCTGTAAATCATGGAATTTTGTGCAATGCTATTACCAAATTAGTTATGTATGGCTAATGTACACAATAGAGTGAGTTATGTTCTCTAATTTTTGTTATCACAATGAAATTTTTGCACATCCCACCATTATGTTATGAGCGTTAGGTTCTGATTGGTATTTGAGAGGTTCCAAATCGATTTCGACGATAAACGCACCCGTCACTGATTTTTTAAAAACAATTTTACTTGAAAAATCTACCTTTCGCAAACGGATATATATGTTTGACAAGAAAGAGGCCATTTAAGGAAAACATTTTTTCTGGCGGTTTTAGAGAAAAGTGCCTAATTGTAGACATTTACCTTGAGACTATATTTTCGATTATCTGTCTGTTCCGAATTTTTCATTTCTTTCATTGCTTTGCAAATATTTTTACAAGTTATGTTGGAATTTCACGACTGATTTGGAATTTCTAGAAGCTGGATTCGACGACTCGAGTACAATTTCTATAATTAGAAACAATTACCATTTTCTTTATTCAAGTTCATACTTCTGTCTCACTTTCTCAGAGTATTTTCCAAGTTTAGTTCAAATTTCACTGTAGACTTCGCATTGTTCAAAACCAAATTCTACGATAAATACTTAAGAGTTTATGTTGATTACATTCCAGTATTTCATGTTCAAACTTAATATTAAGAGAAAATATGTAAGTAAGATCGAATGCAATAAAAAGTTTGACTTCTAAACGCGAAGTTCCTTCATAAGTTAAGTTAGTCTTAAGTAAGAAAAAGTTGTTCGTCATGTTTTTTACATGTTTTTTTATACTTTTATACAACTTTTATTGCATTTCCGTTTGTGCTCGATGTACAGTGATAATTATAGCGGCCGTTCCGCGGCGGCGAAGCCGCCGTCACGGAGGGCAGCTAGTATTGAATAAGAATTGCAGTTTTACCTAAAGAGAAAGCAAAAACAGAAAACTCTGAATAACTATTTTCAAACAAACAATTCTAGCCTCAAACATTTTTTTTAAAGTTCGCCTTCAGTTCTCTCTCAAAATTAGTTACAATTAACAATGGAAATATTTCTCTCAATTCTATTAATCCTTTTTGACAAGGCTCATTTTTAAACTTAATAACTAGTGTATATCTTAAAAAGGCTGCGTTACAAAAAAAGAAAATTAAAATACTCAATGTGTTTTTAACTATGTTCACCTTTATGGTAGCATTATTATTATAAGTTGACTGAGAATGCTAGATACATGCAATCTAAAATAAAATAAAGAAACCTACCTTCTTGCACTTGAAAAATAACATTTATTTATATGGATATAAAATAATGCGCGTTAGTTGAGGTTCTAAAAAAAAAAACAATTATCGGATTCAAATTTACAGCGTGCAATAAGGCGAAAGAGTAATGCCGCTAAGTCACTTTTTTGGAGAAATGTCATTTATGCTAAATTTTTCCGCCAGTATTTTAGATTTCTAGTCTCCATAGAAATACTTGCTTACAATTAAAAAAGTATTCATGGCTTCTGCGCTACTCAAAAGTTAGTTGGGGTGAGTGTCCATCACTGAGTCGCTGTAGACAATGGGTATTTGCAATCAATTGAAAACCCAGTGAAGCAATTCGTTTCAAACCTATACAGGATGAATAACATTAATGCGAACGCACTAAAAAATCTATTTTTGAGGTTATGCTAAAAAAATTTACCTAGCCTTCAGTAAGTATTTGCACAGAAATACCCGGCTCAGTCATTTTATTGATATGTACTTCTCTCTTTTGGCACAATCTAATCCTGAATCTTAATTAACATTGACATTTTCAAATAATAATTTTTATGATTTATAAGTTGCATGTCACAAAAAATGTTTATTTTGACACAGATACTTTGTCTCGTCCTAAATATGAAAATACCTTTTAATAAAAAATTTCAAAAAGTGGTCTTACTCTAACCCGCATGCGATGTCACTTGTAACAGGGAAAAATTTCTAATTATTAAACTTCGGAATTGAGAAGTTAAACATCAAGTACATAACTGAAAGTGTTTAAATTGGACTCTCTAAACTTGAATCAATGAAATTTCACTGAAAATCAATTGCTTTTTCTAGCGATTTCACTCAGTGGAAATCCATCGAAAATTAGTGAAAATCAGAAAATTTCACTGGAATTCAGTGTGCTTCCGTATCCTAACCCAACAGTTGAAAAAGATTTTAGAAACTTTAATTCACAAGATATGAAAAACCTCGCATGGAAAACAAAAATGTGAGTATTTTATTGTATATTATGTAAGTATTATATATTAGAAACTCTCCTAGTCGATATACTTCGAATTTTAGCAAGGACTTTTAGGTTTGTGCAACAGTACGTAGTATTAATATCGTTTCTTTATTGGTAGGACGTTGTTAAATGTGTACAGGCAGAAGCTGAAACTCAGACGAACATCACGGAAAAAGATGCATGCGAGCCAGAAACTGGAGCAGTAGAAGTATATTTTGATTTTGAAAAAGCATATTCATTTAGCTATTTTAGGTAAGGTTAGGTTAGGCTAGTTTAGGTAATTTGTTAGAGGTCACTTGAATTGAAACAATTTAAAAAAAAGAGACTTGTTCTTATCGCCACTTTATCAAATTAAATAGGTTATTCCCCCAACAAATTATCTTATATTCAGTGATAACAAATTTCTCTTTTCTTTGTAAACTCGTCAAAAGAGGACACAAGAGTTGTTATGATTGGTTGCTTACGTTCTGGAATGATACCAAATCTCGCATAATCATATCAGTTGCGCATCGAAGTATGTTGATATGACTAATATAGTACAAACATGAACTCATGTATCTTTTATTTTATTTTGCAGAGCACTGCAGATATGGAGATTGATACTGAAACTCCAAAATGTTCATCGCCGCTAGTTTCCTTTGTAAAAAGTAACGCAAGTTCATACGATATTGGATTCTTCGCACGAAAATCGTCAACCGATGGGATCGACTCGATTTCTGGATTGCCAAAAAAAAATTTGGACTCCTTCTAACAGCTACAGTTTTCCCGCATCAGGCCCTAGAAATTTGAAATTTTAACGCTTTCGGCTTCAAAAATACCCTATTGATTCACAACATTCAAAACTAAGACTTAAATTTCTGAATGAAAGTAAACTACGCATGATTCCAATTATTGGAATAATTACTCTTTGTGGTCGGCAAGGACTTGCTCTCCGAGGTTCCAAGGACAGAGGAAGAATTTCTGAAGATGAACCCTTGATGAATGATGGAAATTTTTGAACGCTCTTGAGATTTCGAACAAAAACTGACGAACAGTTGAAAAAGCAGTTGAGTGATTCACTAAAGAATGCTATGTATATAAGCAACCGAAACCAGAATGAACTTATCACCATTTGTCACCATCTGATCCTTAATCACCATATCGATCGAGTAAACAAACCGATGGGCTTTCCTATTCTTTGAGATGACACGCCGGACATCGCAGAAGTAGAAGAAGCTTTAATTTGCATTCGCTACTTGTATAAATGCGATGGCAAGTTCACTATTCGTGAAGATTTTTTATGCTTTCTCCTTATCACAGATTTTACTGGGAAAGGATTAGCAACTTCTTTTCTTGATTTCCTGAAATCTTCTGGACTCAATTGCACGTATCTTTTTGGACAAAGATATGTTGGTGCGGGATCGGTTAGTGGTGAATTCCATGGAGCTCAAGTTGTTATCAGAAAGATTTATCCACTGGCGCTCTACTCGCATTGTGCTGCTCACAGCTTCAATTTGGCAGTCAGCTCTGCTTGCAATATACGGGAAATTCAAAATTGTCTGGGAACTCTTCGAAACATTTACACTTTTTTTCATATATCCGAAACGCTAACTCGCTCTCCAAAATGCAATCGATGAAAATGGAAAGCTGTGAGATAATAGATTTAAAAAATTGAAAAAATTTTGTACAACCAGATGGGTAGAACAACACGAGTCTGTCGGAACGTATCTTCATTTGCAACCAGAAGTTATTCGCGCCCTTGAAGTGATTTCGACAATCTGGAAGGACCAGACGACTTCGTCTGGAGCTTTTCAACTGCTTTCAGCTATGAAGACCCCAAATTTTCAGGTAAAATTATAGACTCTCAAGTCTCACGTTAATTATACTCTCTCAGATGTTTGTATATTATATCCAAATTGAGTGATGAAGATCTAATTAAACTGATTTCACTCACGATCGAGCATTCAAAGAAATACTATTGAATACTGCAATACTTACGATGAAATTTCATTTCCAGATACCTATGCACATCCTGAGTTCAGTACATTCTCTGACTTTGTCTTTGAGTCGAGTACTTCAAGCAGAAGACCAGGATCTTGGCGAGGCTATTGAACTGGCTAATGGTGCAAAACAGGTGTTAATGAAGAGAAGAGAAAACGCCGAGGAGAATTCCAAAAAAAAATTTTAAACCGTGAACGAAATCAGCGAAGAATGTGACATTGAATTGCTCAAACCAAGGTTTGCGTCAAGACAAACTCAACGCTCTAACGTGCAAACTGATACAGTTGAAGATTATTTCCGTATATCAATCTACATACCGTACATTGATTTGTTTATGACGCATTCACAAGATCGATTTTTGAATCATCGCAACATCTTATTGAATTTTGCTTGCCTCTTTCCCAACAAAATGAAAACTCTCGATGAAGAATCCTGCGCTCAACTATTTGGACCATACTCTACAATTTTGCACGATAATTCTCATGACATCTGGGTGGACGAAGTTCAACTTTGGCGGCGACGCATTGCCGGGCAGGACGTCAAAAATTCACTCGAAGCACTAGATATTTGCAATAAAGATGCATATCCGAATGTCCACCAAATGCTTTGCATTATGGCAATTTTGCCCGTGAAGACAGCGACAGATGAACGCTCATTTTCAACATTGCGTCGTCTCAAAACTTACCTCAGATCGACAATGTCTGAGGATCGGCCCAACGGTTTAGCCTCGCTGAATAAACACCGTGATATCGAGATTAACGCGCAAAGAGTTTTGGACGAGTTTTTCTCAGTATCTCGCAGAATAACCATGTTTAATGATGATAGTTTCAGACTCATTTCCCTGGGCTTACTTGAGGGGTTTATGGGGGTGGGGGCATTATTGGCGCCTCTAAGAAGGTATAGACTTTGAAATTTCAATGCATACCATGACGCTACTTTCCCTAGATACGTCTCTGATAAAAGAAACAAGGATTCTTTTTGACTGTTGCATCAACTTTGAATTCATTGAAAAAGTGGCAAAAAATATACTCGTACGTGTGGGTTTTTCGCCAGAGTAGAATGGACTCGATCCAATATACTTTAAAGTTCCCCAGAGAATAAAGTTTAAAGAAAAAAAATCAGACGCCGTGCCGCCCCTTCGGTTCCTGTTGTAGATACACCACTGCTTGAGAGAGTTCATAATTTATTGAGCACTGTATTAAAAGTGGACGCTGTCATCTGTAATGATTAATTACAATCTAACTCGGGCTTAAATTTAATTTTCGAACTATTTCTTTCCTTCAACATTTAGAAAATATTTTCAGAGGGAAACTGATACTCGAAGGACAATAAGAGTCAATAATAAATATTTTTGATCTTATTTGAATATACCTGTATAACAGGCTTCATGATATCAAAGAGTTCATGGAATTTCATTAGCGTGTATACAACAGATTTCAAGAGCTGCTATAACCCCATGTTAAAGGGATAAGTAAAAAAATTACAATTTAGTTCTACCATTTATTAATTCATCATGTGGAACATCTTAACATTTTATGTGATGATTTTTTAGTTTCCTCAATGATTTAATAATCATCTCAGTATGTCTTCGTACAGATTCATGAGTTTTCTCTACTTACACCTTCCTTCGTATGTATGAGTGTCAATAATTTTACACTTATAGCCTCCGCAACAAGTATTTTCTGCGCTCAATGTACATGGGAGGTCCAGGCACCCATCTTTTGTTTGTCTTGCCAGAATTAGTGAAAATAATACCACAAGTATAGTTGCCACAGATATCGAAAATAGCATTTTTGTTATCTGAAAAAAAAATGAAGAATACAAGTTTATTTCAGTTTATAATAAGGAACATTTTACAATAAGTACATAAAAAAATGAATAACTGCATATAATAATAAAATAAATAACTCTATAGAAAGTTGTACATTGGTACAACTATATCATGAATATATATGTATCAGTGCACTCAATGAACTTTGATTAATTAGGGTATTACATATTTTAAAATGTTATTCCGTGTATTTTTAAACAAATTTTTTTGATTTTGAAGTTGAAGATTTTTCTGACTAGTTTTTTTATATACTCTGTAATTCCGATTAAACATATACTGATTAGCAGTGAATCTACGAAAGTTCACTCTCTGGATTTTCATTTTTAATATTAAAAATATAAACTATTGAAAGATCCATAATAATAAATTTTGGAATATTAGGAGTTTGACAATTTTTTGAAAAGAGCTAATTGAAAACTTTCATCAAAAAATTTCATTAGAAAGGAGTCGAAATTGTATCATTTCTAATTCAAAGTGTTAAGAATGGAACAATTTTATTTTGAATTGAGAATCTCGAAGTTGAATTATTTTAGATTGAAATTTGGAAGATAGGATCATTTCAAAACGTTCAAAATTGAATAATTTTCAATGAGAATTTTGAAAATTGCATCATTTAAAATTTAACGGAATTGAAATTGTATTATCTCTAATTGGAAGGGTTCAAAATTAAATAATTTGGAATTGAAAACTTTTGAGTTTATATTTTTTTTCAGTTTAAAACGATTAAAATTTGACAATGTGAAACTGAAAACTGAATTGAATGTTTGAAAGTCAAAGTTTCTGAGATTCTAGAATTTTGAATTCCTATTGCACAAAAAAATATGATTTGACATTGAAATTGACTAGACACATTTTTTTGATCGAAAAAAAATTCACTGTAATTTTCACCGTTTAAAATGGAAAAATTTCCTGTTATAAACCTTTAAAATTCAATTATTCTAAGAAAAAACTTTCAAAATAGAATAACATTAAATGAAAATCATTAAAAATGAAAAAAATTTCTTCTACGGAGCATTAAAAATTAAACGAATCCAAACTTATTTTAAACTGAAAACATTTTTAATATTCAACTTAAAATCGGACAATTTCATAATATTACATTGGGATTTGAAAGTTAAGAAAAAAACACAAAACAAAATCGCTATGATTCCACCTTTTAAAATGGTACAATTTTTAGCCTGTCAATTCGAAATCGCTTTTTTAAATTGAGTTTGATATGTTCAATATTTTGGAACATTTTGAAATAAAAAATAATTTAGTTTTCGATACCTGGTTCTGAAATATTGTTATTTTTAAGGCTGGAATTTTAGAAATTACTTTCTGAATTTTTTACTAGTATTTCAAATTTATTCTGGAGGCACTGGGTTCAGACGTGTTTGACTAGCAGTCATATAAACTGGAAATTGTGTAACTATCAAGCCTCTCAATTTGATATTTCACGATTTCGGACAATTTGGAAATCCAGACGCTTTCTGATAGGAAACTTTCTAAATTAATGAATTCAAACTTGAAGCATTAAAATTAAACTCTTCCAAACTTCGTCTGAAAATTGAAGCAACCTTATATTACGATCTTGAAACTAGTAAGTCGTTCAAAATTATTTATTTTCAAGTTGTACATCACGATTTTTTAAATTAATATATTGGAAATCAACTATGAAGCATTTCCATGCATAGGGAACAGTCTAATGTTGCATCGAGTAGGAAAATAATTTCATGACATGTCAAACTGACGTATACTAATAAACTATCACACTGACATGATAGAAAAAGTAGCGAGACAAAAAACACGCGAAAAGCGAGTGCAAACAATGCCCAAAGTGTAGTCCCACTAGGTAATACTTTACAGGAAAAAAATTCTGATTGGATGAGAATTGACCAAGGAGGGGGAGGGGAAATTTCTAAATTTTTTGCTGGCAGCCCCTGTTTCGAGTGTACTGCACTGCTTTCGTATTGAGTAAACAAAAGTTTGTCTTATGCGTTTTTGATGAGTTCTTAATTCTTTTATTACTCAAACACTAGGATAAAGAAGAAGCCTTTGAGCTGTAAATTTCAAGGCCGATACTTGTTGGACAGCTTCTAACTTGAAACTTTCAAAATTAAATTATTTGAAACTGAAATCGTTTATGATTGAACAACTTTGAATTGAAGACATTTAAAACAGAATAATTTTATATTGAAACATTGAAAATGGTTTTGCTTCATTTTTCTATCTTTCGAAATTGGATGGTTTGAAAATAATTATATTTCATAGTCGTAAAAATAATTAAAACCAATGCTTAGTCAAATAACTAATGTTAATCTGAATGTTCAAATTTTTTATCTTTAATTGATATTAGTACAATATTGCAAGACTTTGCCATTTCGCCCCCTAAAACTTTTAATGAATCTTTAAAAATGTTACTCTAAAAATTTGAATAAAATCGGTTTATAAAATGACATGCTTCATAGTCCTTAGACTTTCCTGTTTAATTAACCTTGTGAAAAGCTTAACTTTTGGAAATGTGGAAATAATATGTGGATATGTAGAATTAATGTCAAATAAAAAGTTTAATTCTTTATTGGAAGCATTCCAGCAAATGTGTATTAACAATAACTTTATTATTTTTACCCTCCTAAGACTATTATTTATTGACCATCAAAAACGACCCACTAACTCCATTGTTTAAACAATTTATTCAATTCGAGAAATCGCAAAATGATGTCGTTTTATGAATCGGACAAGTTTTAGATTCAATATAAAGAATTGATGTAATTTAAATGAAATATTTTTCTAATAGTTTAAACCATACTAGTGTATTTAAATGTATCTTGTAAACCGAGAACTCTAAAGGAACGTGGCTTTTCTCTATTTGATTATTCATTTAATATTTCACTAACATTCAATGAACTTTTAAATAATTTTGTATTGTCCAAGCAATCACTTTTCAGCTAGAAGTTACAAAATTATGACAATTTCAAAATCAAACGAGTTTCCTAATCAATACATTTATTATAAAAATTCTGTAATCGTTTAAACAATCAGGAAGTGTATGTATTAGGGTTGCTTAAAAATGCATTGGAAAGATGTTTGTTTTCTATATATTTTTTTCTCGAAACTTTGGTTTTTAGTGCTGCCTCATGGCACCCCATGTTTTCCATGTAATATATATGGGAAAAAGTCACTTTTGAAGTTCTGGGAATGAGTTTGGTGGGTTCGAGAGAATGTTGCGAGAAAGTTATAGGACATGTAGAGAACTTTACAACGAAGAATTCTATGTATCATTCATATGCTTTTCACATTCCTAACACACCCCCACGGTGCCACTAAAAAAGCCCCTAAATCCAAAAATTTCAATTCTGCACACAGTTCTGTGAAACATGTATCAACATTTGTATATAATTTTCAATTGTTCTAGCAATTTATAATTATTAAAATTTCTTTTTCTTCAAACAGTCAGCTTGTTTCTGACAGAATCATAATCTAGGTTTGCCTTTTAATGAATTGTATGCGTGTAGTATTTTTTTCAAACAAACAAAAATGGTTTAAACAATTTTTTCCAATAAATCTGTGATGTTTCTCATTTCACTACCAAAAATATCACAACTAGTGATTTTTGAAGATAATGAATTTAAGTTTTCGTACTCATGATTCGCTCAAACAATTACTCGTAATTTACAGAAATATTTATTATTCAATACAATGAATTACAACAGTTTGATCACGAGGAGTGAGGATCAGAAGCAGTTCTTATTGCAAGTGGTTAAAGCCTATAGGGGAAAATTCTCAGATAGTACCAAAAAAATATTGAGTAGCCCAAATTTATACACAACGTAAGGTAATTATTTATACGAAAACTTTTGTACGATCATTTTTACGACTCGACGATATTTTGCAAATAACTTATGAAATGAAAAAAAAAGAAATTCCTCTATTTCCTGAGAAAGATTGTTAAGACTAAGAATTAAAAGAAAATAGCGAAATTCACTAGAATATTACAATGAAATACTGTAAGTAAATCACGAATAATCATTTGAAGAATTTATGAGTATGGAAAATAAAATGTATTATTCTTAAAAATCGGTAGTTGTTATAACTTTAGCCGTAAGGAAAGAAAAATCCAAAATTTATGGAAAAATAATTTTCATCAGTTCAAATTGTTTTATACAATTGAAAATTACTTATGAATGTTCATACATATTTCACTTGACTAACAATAATGATTCATGGAAAAGACGAGAGTAAAATACTCAAAACTGTAGATAACATGCAAAATTGACATTTTTTTATTTGGGGACACTTTTCGGGGCACCGTGAAGGTGTGTGGGGTGTGTCAGAAGTCATATGATTGATACATAGAATTCTTCGCTGGAAAGTCCTCTACAAGTCCTATAACTTTTCCGCAACATTTTTCCAACCCCACAGAAGTTATTCCCAAATTCTCAAGAAGTGGCTTTCTCCCATGTATTATATATGGGAAATTCAGGGTGCCCTTGAGGCAGCACTAGAAATCAAAATTTCGAAAAAAAGCAATATAGAATTGTTTTTCCGGATTTGGAACCGAATGGGGGGATGAGGGGGGGGGGGGTACGTTTCTATTTTACAAAGTGAGTCATTTTGAGCCATCCTAGTGGGCATGTACGTTGAAAGCTGAAAATTTTAGAAAAACATGGTTTTTTTGCTATTCGATTTATTTCATTATTCGTTGGATATGTTACTAATATTTGTCTACTTTTGAAGCAGAAATTTTAGTTGTTTGAAAAATTGCGAGATTGCAAAATAATGCAATCTTACATCTTGTACGAGTTAATTAAATAAGAATGTTGAAAGCTCGGTTGAAAGTAAATGAATTGGCGGAGACATAGAACTTTAAAATTATGGGTAACTTTTTTTTGAAAATTCAATATCTTTGGTTCTATTTCACAGATTTGAATTTTTAAGAGCTGGAATTGTTTGCATTGAAATATACTGTTAAATGAAATAAAAATGTAGTATTAAGCATTGAAACCTGAAAATTATTCAATTTTACAACTTAAAAGTCGAGCATATTTCAATTTACAGCGTTTATAATTGTAAAACTTTAAATCTGAAGTGCTGAAACATTGTGCAAGATTAAATTTATAGATTTTAATATTCGACAATTAAAAATTCATAGCTTTCTGCATGTAAAAAAAACTTTTTATTTATGTTTTGAAGATAAAGAGTTTTATATACAAAATTGAAAAAACGTTTTAAATTTGCGGTACAATATCAAAATTAAACAAATTGGAATGAAACATTCCAAATTATTAATTTAATATTGACACATGTGCTTGAAACGGCGTAGCAGGATAAGCATGTATGTGCTGCCCCCGCTCGGATATAGTTGAGATTTTCACGATATGTTGCCATTGATTGGAGTTTCAATTGCCTAAAAGATTATACTTGAAAAAAAATCTCATCGGAGTTATGGGGTAAGAAGAAAAATCGAAAATAATTTTTTTCTCGAGGACGGCTAAACCGATTTTGATGAAAGTAAAAAGTTATGGGTTTAATTACAGAAATGGTATACAAAATTATAAATGTTTTTTTTTTCAATACGGGCAAAAAAAATTTCTCAAAATTCTTTTGAATATTTTTTATGGTTTGTACTCGGTGTACCGCCACCATTTTCACTAGAAAAGTCTTCAATTCATTTTGTGTAACATACCAAATTTTTAGAACGATCGAAATGGCAGATCATACTTGATAAAATCTAAAACCTCGAGTGTACTCCGTGCCCTATGCGTCGCACACTGCACAGTGGGTACGTGTAACTACCAACCACCACCGTTCAGTGGTCGCCAACTCTAAAACTAGCTTACTTCCAATTTCGAGTTTAAAATTCCAAATTAAAAATGAGAAATTTGGTAAGACAGTTTTTATGTCGATCTGAACGCCTATAGTTAGCCTATGATAATTGTATGTAGTTTCCAGGGCCCACCACGTGGAGGTTACAGTACGATTTCAAATCCCTTGTTACGGGGTGCCTGGTTATCGTCAGCCTCGCCGCCTCTCACGAACTGAGGTGCTTTTTTATCGTGAGCCACCTTACCTTTCACGAATCAGAGTTCTTGGTTATCGTGAGTCCCCTCGCCTCTCAAGAACCGGGGTGCTTTATTATCGTGAGTCTCCTTGCCTCTCACGAACCGGGGTGCTTAGTTATCGCGAGTTCCCTTTCCTCTCACGAACCGGGTTCTTGTGAGACCTCTTCAATCTTCATCACTGTCGTCCTCAATTACAGGCAAATTGCTATCCTGCTAAAACATTCGACTAGGAATATCAGCTGGCTTCACAATTTTGGACAGGTACCTTGAATGGGCCAGATAGTACACTATTGCTGCAATATGTGAGCAGTAGCCAATAGTCCTACTTCCCTTGGAACATTCACATGCATACTCTAACAGACTACAAATACCGGTACTATTTGGCTTATATTTCACAAAGCATCTGTACGCTTTTCATGAAATGTGACGAGATTGAACTTGTAATTTTGATACATCAGATTGTTCTTTAACGTATTGCAATTTGATCTGACCATCTTCGTCAATCATTCCAGCTAAGTATGACACTGCCTGTGATAATTGATATGTTCCAGTGAACGAAATATTCAAGTCTCTCTCTGTCATTTCTGGAAAGTCCAAGACATCTTCTGATGAGACACTTTGAAAGACAAGCTTCTTTCGAAACTAACCTTCTTCTTCTACCTCAATAGCCAAAGTGTTCTCAACATCTCTTCTGACTTTTATTCTTTCAGTGATCTCACTTGAGAACTCTTCATCAGACTATCACCAGCTACCAAATTGATTATTCAAGAATGATTCAATCCGGAAGTAGGTACCAATATTCGGAGGCAATTTATTGTTTAATTTGTGGTCTAAGAGCCGATATTTTTGTTTCCATATCTTGTGGACAGGCTCCACTGCCCAACGAATTTTTGTTACATAGCGGGACACGTTGGATTCTCTTGTTGTCAACTGCTTACGTCTCCCTTTCAAAGCAGGCATTAATTCGTTGAGTTTTTTGAATTCTAACTCAGCTATCACATCTTGGGAGCTACGATCGAGAACCACATAATTGTTTTCTTCCAACAACTTGTATAAACCGTTCGGATTCTGTGAAAATGTTCTCAAGACCTCTGCATCATTTAGATTTGCAGGATATGGTCCTAACATATCAAACACATAACCTTCACTTGTGCAAATTGTGGAAGGCTTACGAAGTGGAACTATTTTCTGACCTGAATAAGAATTCCTTTAAAACTCATTGTTCGAACTTTTTTGATGGCGTGCATATGTTCTATCGCAGATTAAAAATCAATTTTCATAGGCCTCAAACAAAGTCTTAGCAAGTTCGCTTGTGTGGTCTTCGATAAGGTCATTTCTGATGGAAGCTGTTATTCCAAAACGATAAGGCAACACATCTTCTTCGAATGATTTGATCACTTATGTTGAATATTCAGAAACAAGCTGTTCGTACTCAAGTTGAAGAATGGAAGTCAACAATTTATTTGAGTTACCTGAGCTAAGTTTGATACGGAACACGACGAGCGCTTGAGTGACTGTACGGGTCTGTCTGCTTCACATCGAAGAAAACATGTCTCTTGATTGTATAATATTTTACCATGTTGAGCCTGTAAAGATAAAAAGCTGTTTTTCGGAAAGATTGTAATCTCCGATTTTATCATAAAGTGTAGAATCACATTCAATGGAGGGTTTCTCCATTATTTACGTCAACTCTGATGCGGTAAGATTTGACGATTCAGAATGTTCCTTTAGGAGGATATGGTTTTCTTCGTAGAATCGATTATTGATTAAATGTCTTTGACAACACCGATTACCTGCTGGTAAATGAATTCGCATCTTGATGAAAGATTGCAAACGAGTTTCTTCTAGAATGACGGTAATATTTTTTGTGGAAAAACAAATATAGCAATACTTGTGAGTCGATACGGTTCTCCGAATTGGAACTTCAATCCTTTCATCATTTGATTTGTCTACTTGAGGCCTGAGTCGTATATTGACTCCTGGATCATTAGAAGTTGATTTCAGATGATCGTTCTCGTTTTCAGTATCGAGTTTATCTTTTTATATAGAGGAGGTCGACAATATCCACACAAATAATCGTGAACAACGATGGTTCGTTGAAGCGTATCACTGAAATTCCTTGCTTTATCTTCAGTTTACTTTTTTTTACTTTAACCAGGTACTTTATTCCACAACCTATTACATCCAGCGCACTTGGGGTTCTTCAATGATTCCAAAATTTTTTACTGTACCAACATTCTGTTTTGTACCAAGTCAAATCGAATGTAATAAAGATTGAACCAAGTAACCGAGTATTTTCAATCAATTTCGCGTGTGTTAGTTGCGCAAAAGGTAAAGAAATTGTGACTTATAGTTGTTCCTGCGACTTTTTGATTATACGCTGAATCATTAATATTCTATGCTTCAAAATATAAGAATACCATAACATGCAACGTTAAGTTGCATTTGTTGTATGTCAAGCATACATTGAGAACCCCGGCAATCTGTGATTGTCGACGGAACTTCGTTCAAATTTTTTCGCGAAAAATTGAAGGATGGCCTATGTGACAAATCGCATATTTCCGGTGTTTCCAAAATAGGAGCTTGCTTCCTCTCGAGTGCAATCCTATTCATAATACCAAACTTGGCCCATTCTTCACTGAGGCCCATTAGCACTAATCCCCTAACACTGGGTTTGGGCACGAGCACAGAACGTGCCCCAAACAATGGCGCTATGTCAACACCTGGGCGCCAGGCACCGATCCCGTTAGCTTCCTTGACGCCCGCATGGGTACACGGCCTTGAGTCTGTCTCTTTTCTCAGCACGCGCGCTTGCTCTCCATCTCTATCTTCCTTCCATCCTTCTTTAACCCACTGCTTTCCTTCTCTCTCAGACTCACAGGCCAGCCGGGGAGCTCAACCTGGTCGGGCGCTTAGTTTCAACTTGAAAATTGAATTTATGAACAAAAATAACGCGATTATAAACAAAGGGGACAATTGGGCACCGTCGACTTGAGTGACGACAAGGTGATGGATCGACGGAACCAACTTGGATAGTGAACGTGTAAGTGGGTTTCTTCCGGTTCATTTTGGACGCTTGACAGTTTCTTTTATCCTCTACGGATCGCCGGGCCCCGTGGCCGAATACGTGGCTACCGTTTTACGCTTACGTGTTCGGTTCTGCGACCAGTGAACAATAGTGTTTCGGAAATCACAGTGTCTCTCTTTTGTTATTCCCGTGTCGTGCTATTTCCGCGCATCGCACCTATAACCTTCCATCCCCCGCCATCTCTGGTTAGTCGCTACTGCAGGTTAGCCGGGTGTTGAGGACACACTCTTTTCCCACTCTGTTTTCTCTTTTTTTTCTTCTTTTCGGAAAAGTAACACGGTTTGCCGCTTCTGCTTGGTAAGCCGGTTCCTTTTCCCTCCCATCCTCTTATATCGGTGAGCCCGTGTGCTCGACGCGTTCGTAATCGAATTTGTCCCGGGGACTCCCGAGAGGCCGCGGGAGGATTCCTCACGTGCCGGCTCCCCTGCTAGAGCCACCTCAAGCTCAACTTCCGCCAGCGAGAGACATCTTCGAAGGCACGGCGCCTTCGACCTCCGAAACCGTCGCGATTAGGGCGCACCGGCCTAACACCCCGACCGAAGGTTCCGCGTCGGCCGCCCCGCCCCCGGGACAGCTGATCTGCTGACCGGCGCAACCGCCGCTCTCCAAGGGTCGACTTCTTCGGCCGCCCCGCCGCTCCCTCAAGATGAGAGTCGGACCCAACGGACTCCGACGCCCCAAGTACACGTCTCCACGCCAGGGACTGGCGATGATGTCCTTGACCTCGCCGCTATAGGATCGCCGGAGACCTTCTCTCCTTCCCTCCTGGGGTCGCCACCCCAGAAGCGTTTCCGCCCAGGACTTCCGAAGGGCGAACCCCACCGGCGCAACCTGAAATTAAAAAAAAAAAAAAAAAAACAAAACAAGAACATCGGCTTATCTTCCCCCCCTTCGCGCCGCGTAAAATAGCCGTGATCGCGAACTAAAAAAAAAAAACCACACGAAGCGGTCACCGGGGACGACCTCCCGCCGCCCGCCAACCTTGGGCCGGTGGGATCGTTCCGGACCCATATAAACGTCCGTCGACTGTTGGGTGTCTCCACGCTTACGAGGCACCTCTCAGACCGTACGGTACAGGCTACCTAGCACGCCCCGACCGGGGCCACTTTCTTATTCCCCCCCTCCCCCCGTATGGGCGGCCAAAACGCTTGGCAACGGTTCATCCGGGGTAACTCTCAGCGGGTGTACCTTACACCCCCTACGAGCCGCCGCAACCCACCCCAGGGGATGCGTAAATTAGACGCCTGGCTCAAAGACCGACAGGAGAAAGCCGCACCTCCTACCTCGACTCCTAGCACCCCCTCATTCGAAAAGAAAAACATCATCCTCCCCCCCCTTTTCCCCCGCGCTACTCAAGTTACTTCCCCTTTCGTCACTATACGGGGTTGATAACACATTAACAGATCGAAGAATGAAAATCAGTGTTTGTGTAATCCAAAAAAAAATGTACACTCAAAACAGTTGAAGTAACAATGAATGATACTAGCAAGTCTGAGCTCAGAGAAATACAAAGCCAACAAAGAAATACAAGTCAACAATAAAATACGAACATCAAAGAACGCAACAAATTAATGAACAGAATAAATTTTCCGAAAACAAACTGATTTCATGATAAAGCCTTTCATTACACGATGGGAACCATCTGATCCACACGCAGTATTAGACTGTCCTGTCCTGTATCTTCAATACTAAAACAAAAAAGTATGAGAAACGAACCGATGTATGAGAAACGAATGACTATTGCTTAAAAAGTTGAAGTGACAAAAGTGTGACTATGGGAACCAACTGAGAGTGCAGTGTTTGACTGTGCAATGGATAGAATATTATATACAGCCTGCACCTTCCATAGAAAAACAAATGGACATGATAAACGAACCGATAGACGAAAAAACAAGTAAAGATCGCAGAAACAGTTGAAGTGACAAAACAAGTACTGCAACGCTAAAAGTCCCAAGAATGTTATACAAGATGACCCGAAGATTTTTGTAATGAAAAATGGTGGCAGTACACCAAGCACAACCTATAAACAAAAATTCAAAGATGTTTTGAAGAATTTTCCCCGTATTTAAACAAAATGGAAAATTTAATTTTTGTATACCATTTCTGCACTGAAACCCATAACATAAGTTTTTTCATCGAAATCGGTTTAGCCGTTTTGGGAAGTTAATTATTTTCGATTTTTTTTACCCCCATAACTCTCATAAAGATTTTTTTCGAGTATAATCTTTTGAGAAATTTAAACTCCAACCAGTGGCAACGTATTGTAAAAATTTCAACCAGATCCGAGCGGGGGCAGCACATACATGCTTATCCTGATATGCCCTTTAACTATTTCATTATATAATAACTTTAAATTTGAATCCTGCACAATTGACAAATTCCGAAAAAGAATTAAAACTCAATGCCTCTCAAATATATTTTTTTTAGAGTGATTGGATCGTACAATTTGAAATTAAAATCATAGCAATACTGTTTCATATTTGTTTACGATTAATGGGCAACGCAACGTTTCCCGCGCGCTGTAGCGCGCGTATAATATTTCTGTTTTGAAGAAAAAATGTAAATATAAAAATATGTGTTTGGACAAGATCTACAACTTTTATTTTCCTTCAAAACGAAGAACACGATCGGCTTTAACACTGCAGATGAATGAAATGATAATTATTCATCATAAAAATTATTAACTTTTTTCTATTTACAGCATATTCATCACCCAACGCCCTTTATCGAGCAAGGTTCGGGCTTCCAAGTACTGTTACATAAGAATCGATAAATATTTGTATAAAGTGGACAAATCTATTATATCTCAACTTACGTTGTGTGTAGAATGTTGGTAGTACCACAGTCGACAAAGTTAACTTCGAAATTTTTTTTGTGTGCTTGACAAGTTGAGGTCCTCGCTACAGTTCTAGATCGTATGAATTGGTGATGCCGACGGTCCCTAGTTATACCATGCTGCAACATAACTGTCGTCACGATTTTCCAGAGTTAGAAAATAACAAAACTAATAAAACTGTTTTTTTCTCTAATATCGCTCCATTGTATTCCAAAGTAAAGAGGGAAAAAGTAGGGGTTTCTGTACTTATTTTCGCAATAAGATACTAACACAAAACTCCAACACAGCAATCCTAAAAATTATCAAACACGACTACAGAGAAGAGAATAAGAATGTTGTAAACAGAAACTCATAAATTTTTTATGTTTCGGAAACCTTGAACGTCGATGTATTCTGATTCGCTGATTACAAATATGGTCATGAATATACCCACAAATTTTCTTGTTAAAAAACTACGTTTTTTCGAATTTTCCCCTCGAAAATGACATTTGCGGAAAATTTTATGGCCATATTCTTAAAAAAAGTAGAAGTGTGTAAAAAAACACTTAAGCCCCCTCTCCAGTGCCATCTGAATCTACCCGCAATGAATTGAATTTTGCGTATTCTCATTCAATATTCATCGCTGATGCCGACTAGTTATTCAAAAGCAATAAATATTATTAACATTTGATAATATTCAATAACAAATCAATACCTGTCAATTCTTTGCTTTTTCGCGATTCGGAGTGAAAAAGTGAAGAAAAAATTTTATGCTTTGGAATCGACAGTGACAAAGTTATTTATTTGTGTTTGACGAAGTTTTTTGAAAAATTTCGAAACATTCATACTAGAAATAGAGAATTGAGAGGGTTATTAATAAACAGCGCGCGACGCACGAAGCGCTAGAGTTGAATGTTTCAACACAATTGCGCGGTTTTCTTAGTTTATTTGGATATTCGTTTGAATATTTGTCACTGATAATCATCAAAATTTATAATATGTAACAATAAATTGAAATTATTCAAGTGCAAACTCCTCCCAGTTACAAAACCTTATATTATATGACTTCTGCTTGGAACTGGGAAAAGTTTCCACTTGAATAATTTTATTTTATTGTTACATATCATGAATTTTGATGATTTTCAGTGACAAATATTTGAACGAATATCCAAATAAACTAAAAAGACCGCGCGATTGTGCCGACAACCCTAGAGTTCGGGGTGCTGCAGATAATTTGGATGGAAGCACGATGACGGTTCGGCGAGACGGTCGACGTCTTGAGTGGACGGATCGACTCAAGGATGACTTGCTGGAGTGCTACGATGCCAAAATCAGACCTGTTCGCAGGGGTTACATGGCG
>JAUMHM010000001.1:16085013-16098402 GCA_032362435.1 Melikaiella ostensackeni | reverse complement strand
TAATCTAAGAAGTAGAGAAACTGCAAAGGAACTGTTTATTTTATACCACTAATAATCTTACATAGAAGTACGCAAAAGCAGTGATTCGGCAAAAATAAACATTACACAGCAACAATCTGTGAATTCCCTTAACATCTTCAAAGTCGCTTGAAATTTCATTGAATTCCATAGAAATCCTTTGAAATCTCTTGAATGTCCTTGGTTCCAGGGTGTCTACCTGACCAGGAAACTGGAAATTTTGTTCACCGGGAAATGACAGGGGATTTGATTCAGTGACCGAAATTTTTTATTTGATTGATATTTTATTACTCTCGGTTTTTTCATTCACGAAACGAACAATGAAAAAAACTTCATTTATCGATAATGACGGTAGTATAAGTGATGCTGTTTGCATTCGTTTTGTATCTTTTATAATCTTTAAAGTCTTTGAAATTTTGAAATCCGGTGTACACTCGAACTCATAAATTGGTATTTATCTGAAACTGTAAATATATGTATTTAAAAATCGAAGAGAGAAATATTTACGTTTTAAAATGAAAATATAACTGTAATTATGATTAGGAACAGGGGAGTTTGGAACAGATATCTGTTATTCTTAATTTGAAAAGGAATCATTGAAAGAATTATTATAGTTCTGACTTTGAACAGGGAATTTTTGAAAAGAATGATAATTTGCAGTTGGTGCAGGGATTTTTTCAAAAAAATTATTATTTTGAGTTATACCTGGATTAAAAAAAGAGTATAATGAAGTATAATTCTGACTTGGAACAGTGAATTTTGGAGAAAAATAATAATTTTGAGTTGGAGCAGGAAATTTTCAGAAGCAGTTATGTGTAATTCTGATTTGCATCAGAGAATTTTCGAAAAAAATATAGAATTCAGGTCTGGCACATGGAATTTTCAAAAAGAATTATAATTCTGACTAAGAAGAGGAAATTCTCGAGGAGAATTATAATTTTTACTTGGAACAACGAATTTTCCAAAATATTTGTAATTTTGAATTGGAACGGGGAATTTTTAAAAAGAATTATGATTCTGATTTGGAACAGGGAATTTTCGAAAAGAACTATAATTCTGACATGAAACGAGACATTTTTGAAAAGAAATAAAATTCTGGGTAAGGACATGAAAATTTTAAAAAGAGGTATATTTCCCAATGCGGGAAACTAAAAAGATTGACCGGAAGAAAATTAGGAAATGATTGGGAATTAAAAAAATCATCTGTTGGGTGGATACCCTGGATACGTTTGAAAATATTTTTTAATCCATTAAATTCTTTTGAAATCTATTAAAATCCGTGGAAATCTTTTAACCCCTTTTGAATTCATTTTACATTTTTGAAATGATTAGAAATCTGTAAAAATTATTTAAAATCTCTTGAAAATGAATTAAATTTATTTCCTACAGTTCTCTATAAATCCGTTAAAATTCCTTGAAATGTTGGGAAATCCTACAAATTAGTTGAAAGCCCTTAAAATTCCTTTAAATCTTTAAAATCGCCAGGAATACCTTGAAATTTCATTCTTTAGAATTTAGTTATCTAGAAATCTTTGGTAATCATAAAAATCCATTAAAATAAGTAGAAATCATTTGAAATCCCTTGAATATAAATTAAATTAATCTTATTCATTAAAGCTCTGTAGGAAAAATATTTTCAAATCCCTAGAAATTTTTGAAATTCTTGAAATCCTTTGAGATTCAATAAAATCCTTTGAAGCTTGTGAAATTCCTTGAAATACTTTAAAATCCCTTGAAATCTTCGGAATCGATAGGAATCCCTAGAAATTTAATTTAATTTATTTTTCAAAGTTCTCCAGAAAATCCTTGAAATCCGTTGATGTATTTGAAATCCTACATTAGAAATAAATCATTCGTCTATAATTTCTTTATTTTTTGCATCAGTTCTTTCAATATTTTATCATTATTTATTTCTGTACTGATTTTCTGTAATGATTTTTCTTGAATCTCGAAAAAGTTATTAAGTAAGCCTATACTGAATTTCCTATCATATTTTTTCATAAGGATGGATTATATTATAATATATTATTTTTGAAGGATTAGATTATATTACTTGTAATTTGTCCCTAGGTCGCCTGTGTATCAGAATTGGGAAAAAGAACGAGAAAGGGATGATCACAGGGATTGGGACGTTAGATCTAACCGGAGTTATCAGAGTGAAAGTCATCGTAGACCAGTAGGTGGAAATCAAACAGAATCTGGTAATCGGAGAGACGAGCATAACAAACGATACTCGGGGAATCGTCGAAATCGAAATCCTAATGAAAATGATGAGCGCTGGAGACCCGATTCGCCGTCGGGAAAGAATTATGGAAATCGGAGGGATAATTCTCGTGAGGTTAGACAGGTAATAGCAAAATAGAGATATATTGATATCAAATATACTAAAACCGGAAAATGAGAGCGCATTTACTTTTTGATCGGGGATTTCTTAACTCGTTTGATGTCTTTTTTTAACAGATAGGTTTGAATTATTAATGAAATAAATATACCTTGTAATACATTACAAATTTATCAACCCATATTTTTGGTCGCATTCGACTTAATGCTTAATGAACTTATTTTTGATCGGGGACTTTTTTAACTCGTTTATTCTTTTTTCAACAGGGTTCAGAGCCTTTGTACATACCAAATAACAAATATGACTCGAATCGAACTCGAGACACGAGAAGTGTAGAGCCTGGTTACCCCGACAAATTTCAGGGGAAACCTCCTTCAGGTAGACATGGTATGAAGGAAGGTAATACTATCCCAAAAAACGTAAAATTGGAATCCTTACCTCCTCGCTTCCGAAAAAAATTTCTAGCAGAAAATGGATTTTTGCCACCGCCATCTAACAGTAATTCTGAAGACGCCTGGGATGGTAGTACTGTCACATTTCAGGTATGTTTACAGTAGATAAAAAGCTTGGATTTATGCCACTGTTGCCACTATTTGACACTTTTTTTTAACTATGCCAGTATTTTGCCTCTATTTTTAAAAATTGCCATTTATGCGACTATTTAAAAAAAAATGCCATTAATGCCACTGTCTTGAAAAAAATTCCACTATTTTGAAAAAGTGCTACTACTACCACTACTTAAAAAAATTCCACTATTTTGGAAAAATGCCACTAATTCCACTGTTTAAAAAAATGCCATTAATGACACTATTTTGAAAAAATGCTACTAATACAACTTGAAAAAAGTGCCACTAATGCTACTGGTTTTTAAAATTAATGCCACCATTTCCTAGTAATTGCCCGTTAATGCCACTACTTTTTCACTTTTCCATAAAAAATATTTCCGAACTTCTTCGCTGATTGGCAAAAATAACAATTTCACCATCTCAAATACAGAAATATATACTAGAAACTTCTTCGCTGATTGGCAAAATTAACAATTTCACCGTCTCGAATACAGAAATATATACCAGAAAATAGTCCCAAAGGCTAATATGTATAAAAATTATTTTAAAATATTTAAATTCATCTATTTTTCATTTCCTAAGATTCAGATTGTATGACATTTTCGACTTTTTGACATTTTTGTTTCGAAATTACATCATATTAATCTGTAACACTTATTAGTTAAAGATTTTAAAGGCGAAAACGTTCGAGATCGAATAATTTGAAATTCGAATACAGGTATTAAAAAGTGAACAAAATCCTATTTCAATCGTACGGTATCAAAGTATAATTTCCAAATGATAGTGTTCATTGACGATATATTTTAGATTGAATGCCATTAAAAAATTAATTATATCAAATTGAAAGAGTTTAAAATCAGCAATTTGATTTAATCACATTTACGAGTATAAATTATTAAATTGGAAGCGTTCGAAATTAAAAAAGCTTAGAATTGAACAATTTTAAAATGAATAAATTCCAAATTTAACAATATTTGTCTGTGAATGGCTTCAAGAATAAACAGGTCTGAATAAAAGCATTCATCTTTTATTAATATCAAAAATTTCAAATTTCAAAGTTTTCTGTTATGAAAATAGTTCAAATTAGACATCCTTTTTCCAATTAATAAGAATTCAAATAGAAAAGATTTGAGTTTTGGAAAGAATGAAGTTGAAATTAAAGGGAACAGAAAATTGCAATTTTTCGACGTTGCAAAAATTAAACTAAGAGTAATTAAGGTATGGGCGTCCGTAAAATTTGAAGTTATTTTTTTCATATAATTCAGAGTATGTAGAATTTCTTGGGATTTAAGAACACTTAAAATTAAATTTACATATTGTGTTTGGAGAAATTGATTAATTTTATTGGAATTAATTTTCAAAGATTTTCCTTATTTTTGCAAATATTTAAAATTAGAGTTTAACAAAATTAAATTCAGAGTAAATCAAAATTTAAATTTTTCTTTAACTTCCAACATTCAAATGTAACTATGAAAATCTTAGAAATTAAAAAAAAATTTGTTCTTTAAAAAATCAAGAATCTAACGATCATATTTGGTCCAAATTAAAAAATCATAGTAAAAAAGAGGAAAAAAAAGATGAAATTAGTTTTATTTTATATGATTATTCTTCTTTCCTGATATTTTTCTTTCCCTCTAAAAGTCTCTAATTTTTCTGTACTGGAACTGGTTAAAATTTTTTTTTAAAATTACCTTTGAAAAAATCTGGAAAAGACCTAGAATTTAGAAATCAAAATTCTGTAGCGCTCGGGTATAAAAAGGGATGTCAACTTTATGCAAGTGCATAATTCTTCAAAAGTGGTAAAAGTGATCAAATGTCAGTCTTTTATCATGTTTTGAGACCATTCCACCATGAAGACATCAAAATCGTTTCGTCACTTCATTAATATTATTAATTAAAAAATAATCTGAAAACAGGGTTCGTCACGGTATCATCCTCCTTCAATTCAGCACTCCCACACAGTACAGAATTTCCCACCGACTGGATCACTGCCTCCTCAGTCAAACTGGTCAAACACAGTGCCGGTTAGAGGCAGAGGAAGAGGAAGACTGAGATCTGAAGATTTAGAAAATTCGGCTGCTTTTAGGCCAGTCACACCGGATCAGTATTCGGCACAAAGTTCCCGATCGCACACACCTAGCCAGGATTATGTTAATCGGTAAGAACAAATAAATAAATATATAATAAATAAATCTTTTGAATCCAGTTTTGATATTCTTTCTCTTTTTCAAACCAGATCTTACGATCGGCGAGGAAGTAACAGTACATTGTACACTAGTATGGAGAGTTTAAGTCGAATGGACAGTCTGGCAATGCCGCCACCTCGTGCACCTTCACCTCTTTTAAGTAGAAACACATGTCCATCTCCAGATAGTCATTGGGCCTCTCATAAAACGTACAGTATTTTTTTATGTTGTTTTACACGAAGAAATATGAATTTTCAATCTAGAGAGAGGAAATCCACAGAAAGGAATATCAAGCTTCTCCTTTTAGTCGATAGATGGCGTTCGCGCCTGCCATTCTTTTCTGCGGATTCCCTCCCCAAAATTATTATACTCTAATTTATTATTATTTTACAGACAAAGAACTAATCAGGGTAATGCACATTCTGAAAAAAAGAATCAGTTCTCTAATCCTAGTCCACTGAAAAGTGAAATTTTCAATTTAGCGACTGAAAAAACGGAGCAAATCTTGGTAAGTTTAATTTTTTGCCTCTAAGTAGGAGATAAATTAAAATGAATAGGGTGTTTACTCACCTGGAAAACCTGGAATTTTTAGGGAATTTTCATATACCTGGAAAAACCTGAAAACGACAGGGAATTTTTTCGAGCGTGCTAAAATTTTTTTTTAAATTGTGATAAAAATTAAATAACAATGATTTTTTATTTGTAAAAGTAACTTATAGTACTGGATTTATACTGATTTGAATCAAACTTCTTTTAATTATTTTCACTATTTTCAGGTAAATGTATTTTATTCAAAATATTAATATGTTAAGTATGCACTGAATTTTAAATATAAAGAAAAAGAAAAATTGGTTTTAATTATTATTCAAATTTATGTACTTTAGAAACAAATTTAAGAAATGGTTAATTACGTTTTTAGTATTGTTAATTTATTTAGTCATTCGATGGTGATAAGTAACATATTTAAGAATATCCTGTAATAATTTGTGAAAACTTCCTAAGTTAAACACATTAATTAATGAAATTAAACACAAGATGAATTTTCTACCGAAACAGACGAATTTTCAACAGTATAATTAAATTTTCAATTAAGGAGATGAATTTATAACTAAAGTGATGAATTTTTATTTTAAAAAAATTAATTTTTAACAAAGTAGTTGAATTCTCAACCAAGTAGCTGAATTTTAATTCAAAAAAGTGGAATTCTCAACAAAAAATGTAATAATTAACATTTCGACCAAAAAAGATTTTCAACCAAAAGCACTTAAGTTTAACCAAAAATGACGAATTTTCGACAAAATAGTTGAATGTTCAACTAAAAAAAAAAATATTATTTTTCAACCAAACAGTTGCATTTTTAACCAAAAAGATGATATTTCTACTGAAATAAATCAATTTTTATACCCAAAAGACGAATTTTTAGCAAAAGAGTTGAATTTTCAACTCGAAAAATGAATTTTCAACAAAATAATAAAATTTTCTACCAAAAAGATGAATTTTTCACTTAATCGATGAATCTTCAACCAAAAAAATCTGCTCGCTTTAGCGAGTACATTCTCATCGCGCGCAACTCGCTTCGCGCTCGGTGTTATTTATTCTTTATATACAAATTACTAAATTTGTTTTTTATTTCAAATAAAAAAGAAAATTTATTTACTCAAGGCTCTATCGGTCTCAAGGCATACATTCTCATCCTAGTATTCGCGCTTCGTGCTCGATTTTCTGCGCTCATCGTATTATGTATACAAAAAAATAATTAAAGAGGATGAAAAAATTATCTTAATCGTTCACGACTGGTCCTATGAAGAATTGTTTAACGACAATTTTATTTGACTTTTTAAAAGCACAAATTCTACTTTTTTGACTTTTTCTTATCTCGCGTCGTTTGGCACAAAAATTAAAATTAAAATATGCCAATACCATTTTCCATACTTAAAAGCAAACTATGCCTCCTACCAACAAATGTTAGGAGGAAAGTTTACATGAATTTCTAACTAAATGGTTGAATTTTCAACCAAAAATTATAAATTTTCAACCACAAATGGAATAATTAAATTTTCAGTTAAAAAAGTTAATTTTCTACCCAAAAAATCAAATTTCCAACAAAATAGTTAAATCGTCTACCAGAAAGATGAATGTTCCACCTAAACGATAAATCTTCTACCAAAAAAATGAATTTTCTACCAAAAGAGATGAAGTTGCAAACAAAAAGACGAAATTTAACAAGAGAGTTGAATTTTCAACCAAGAAAGATTTTTCAGTCAAGAGAGAAAAGCAATTCCAATCAAATTGTTGAATTTTCAACAACAAAAAAATGAAATTTTGGATCAAACTGTTGAAATTTTAAGCCAAAAATATAAATTTTGAACAAAACAGTGAAATTTTTAACCCGAAAATATGAATTTTCAACATAAAAGTTCATTATTTTACCCATTTTGATTTTTACAAGGATTGAAAAAATGTTTTTTAAAATAAACTTGCTAAATTGTATACACATTCCGATTTTTTGTGTTAATTACTTGAAGTTTAACCATTCACAAGTGAATAATATATTTGGGTTATTCAAGTATTGTGTGAATTTGAATTCGAAAGGGTGTTGGATCGATTGCTTTAACCTATTTATGCCCAGTGGGTTGTTAGCGACCCACCTTTGTTTATAGTGTCAGATTCAAGCATTCAGTGGTAATTTAAAGTTATTAAAATTAATTTTTTAAAGTATATTTAATTTTTTTATAATTATTGTTAAATTAATTAATTTAATTTAAAATTTTAGATTAATTAAAAACTCCAAAAAAAGTCTGAGCATAAATGGGTTAAAAAATGCAGTACTTAATACTTGAGTGGCTCCTTATTAAGAAACATTATACCTGGGAAAAAGATGGAATTGTCATGGAATTTTTTGCAGGATTTGAGTAGACACCCTGAATAAAACTTTGGTTTCTAGGACTGGGGAGAAGAAGTCGAATTGAACGAGAGGCGGGAAGCAGAACAGCTGAGTCGTAGTTCATCTGTACTAAGTTTGCGAGGAAATACGAACACTTCTGATAATCAGCCACTCGCAGGAGGAAGTAACGGCCGGAGTCGCAACGTTAGAAAGAAAAAAAATCGAAGACGAGGCGGCGATCGGTAAGTCTTCAAATTCCTAGTTTTCCTTTCCTCTTGAAATAGAAAAACTAATCAAGAATATTTGATTCGAAAGGAGCGGTACGCGAGATAAATTGCATGAGACTAGTCGTGAACGGCAGAATAATCAGCAAAATAGAGAAAATGATACCTACAATAATAACCAGAAGAACAACGCTAGTATCAGCAACCGGAGATTTGATAACAGAAGACGTAGTACAATTCTGCGTAGTCGAGAATCGAGTAAGGAGAGAAATCACCGTGGTCGAAATCACGACGATTTTTATAGAAATAGGTAAGTTTGGTAATTTGCAGTTTATTTTTGTTATATTATAAGTATATAGTGTTTTTTCAATTTATTTTTCGATATTGACCACCAAGTTCTCTAAATTAAAAACACACAAGAATCCAACGATCAGATTTGGAGGTTGCCTTCTTTTCTTTCCTCTTTTTATTTCTTGTATTTTTTCAATTTGAATGGAGACATTTGAGTGTTTTGTTCAAATTTGATCGTTGGATTCTTGGATTTTTTAATTTTCTGGAATTTCGCAGTAAAATTTGAATGTTCAACGTTAAAAGGGAATTTAAATTCTGATTTTATTTTCTTAAATTTTTGTTTTCAATATTGGTTAAATTCAGACTCGTGAATCTGGGGGTTGAAAGAGGCCAATATGTTGCAAATGGCCGAGTGGCGGCGTTGGTAGTACCGTAAACTGCGGCTAAGTGGCGCATGTGGGGGAAAGAAGCGCACCCTTGATTCTGCATTTCTGAATGCGATATTTGCTTCTTCTAAGTAAAAAATACAGAGGCTTGCAACTAACAAATGTAAAACTTCATTTTCGAAATCCAAAAGAAGTAATATCGCGTTTTAAATACAGAATTAAGGGTGCTAATATCTATATTTTTCAACGCCTACTTCTAAAAATGGCTTAATTGAAGGGTAGTACGCCATAAGGGCCTTACCCACAAATTTTCAAAAATGAGTTTATTCGCTTAAAAAACAAAAAAAAACTCTAATACACATTCTACCGAAAGGATTTTTTTATAATCTCATTTTTTAATTGTTTTTTTTTTGCAAGCATGTCATAAGAGCCTAACTATGAATTTGCACTCTGGCCCATGTGCGCATACGCAGTCGCATTAAGCTGAACAGCTGACGATAGCTGACAAATTTTGAAGTGAGAAGTAAATTCTCACTTTTTTTTTATTGAAACTTGGATTTTTTGTCGCTGTCCAAAGAAAAAAACGTGCCCCTCGAGCGCAAAAAAAACATCCCCCTCAGTTTTCTCGAAACCTAATTTTATTTTTTATTCAAATTTTTTTTTGTGTCGATTCGGCAACTTAATAGATAGAAAGTAAATTCTCACTTTCTTTTAAATTGAAAATTGGATTTTTCATCACTGTCCAAAGTTGAGAAACGTGCCCCTCGAGCGAAAAAAAATTTCCCCTCCACTTTCCCGAAACTGAATATTTTTGTGACAAATTTTTTTTTGTATCGATCCAGCAACTCAATAGCTAGAAAGTAAATTCTCACTTTTTTAAAAATTGAAAACTGGATTTTTTATCATCGTCCAAATTTGAAAAAATGTGAGCTT
The DNA here is from genome assembly GCA_032362435.1 of Melikaiella ostensackeni. Lineage (NCBI taxonomy): Eukaryota > Metazoa > Arthropoda > Insecta > Hymenoptera > Cynipidae > Melikaiella > Melikaiella ostensackeni. The sequence goes on along the minus strand of JAUMHM010000001.1, from coordinate 16,088,573 downwards.
TGAGCGAAAAAAAATTCTTCCTACATTTTCTCGGAACTTAAGGGACCATTCAAGTATTACGTAACGCGATTTCCCATGAATTTTGACCCCCCCTCCCCCTCCTATGCAACGCGTTTTTTCGATTTTTTCTGTAGTTTTTTACCATTGTGTAACGCTAGACTGGACCCCCCCCCCCCTTATAGTGCGTTACGTATTACTTGAACGGTCCCTGATAACATTTTTTAATCAAACTTTTCAGGGTTCAGTTCAGCACTAATTTATCCCGAAAGTACCGTCTCATTTTTTTAAATAAAAAATTTGAAATTCAATGGAGTATTTTGGTTTTTTTGAATTTTTTTTCAATTAATTTGAATTCACTTGGAATTTATCCTGAATTATTTTTTATTATTTCTAATTCTTTGGAATTCTCTTGAATTTTTTTGAATTCACCCTGAATTCTTTTGAGTCCACTCTAATTCTTCTAAATTCATTCCAATTTTACTGAAATCAGTGAAATATTTTGGATTAATTTTTTTTTCAATTCATTTTGAAACATGTGGAATTCTTATTAATTTATCATGAATTCTTTTTACTTCTTTCTAATTCCTTGGAATTCTCCTGAATCTTATTGAATTCACCCTGAATTATTTTGAATTCACTTCAGTTTTTAATTCACTCCAATTTTACTGAAATCAATGGAATTTTTAGGGTTTTTTCAATTCATTTGGAATTCATCCCTAATTTTTATTAATTTAACCTGAATTATTATAAATTCTTGTAAATTCTCATCAATTCTCTTGAATTTTTCCTAATTCACCCTGAATTCTTTGGAATTATCTTGAATTTTTTCGTATTCACTGTGAATTCTTCTGAATTTACTCAATTCTATTCAATTGAATGAATTTTTTAATTGTCATTGTAGTTTTATTCAATTCACCCTGAAGTCTTGTAGGCTCACCTTAAATTTTTATGAATTTCATCGAATCCTCTTGAAACCCCCTTTAATTCTTCTAAATTCACTTTAATTTTACTGAAATCAATGGAATATTTTGTATTTTTAAATTTTTTTTCAATTCATTTGAATTCATTTGGAATCCACCCGGAATTCTTATTAATTTGTCTTGAATTCTTTCTAATTCTTTTGAATTCAATTTAATTCTTCTAAATTCATTCCAATTTTACTGAAGTCAATTTAATATTTTGGATTGTTTAAATTGGTTTCAATTTATTTGAAAACATTTGGAATTTGCCCTGCATTCGTATTAATTTGTTTTGAATTGTGTCGAATCCCCTCTAAATTCTTTGGAATTTTTTCGAATTCACCCTAAATTCTTCTAAATTTACTCAATTCTACTCAATTCAATGGATTTCATTTCACTCTGAAGTCTTTTAAACTCAATCTTGAATTCTTAAACCCCAGTGTCCATCAAATTCTTCTGAATTCCCTTGGATTATTCTAAATTCACTCTGATTTTATCGAAATAAATGGTATATTTTAGATTTTTGCATTTTTTTCAATTTATTTGATTTTTGTATAAGTACAAGTAATTAAATTGAAGAAACATGAGCTTAACAACTGAATAAAGAATACAAATTAAATTTTATTGGATATATAAAAAAGTTTTTTGTGATAGGCTTGGAAATATAAGATTCTGATAAATTTATAGAAGCATGTGACCCAGTTTTCCATTTTGAAAAAAATCAGAAAAATGATGTGAGGACTGTTTTGAGTTTGCTAAATAAGTGCAATATATGTATTCTTTGATGTATGTATACCGGATATATCCAAAAACGTCTATACTGGATAGGAGTTTCTTAAATTATGAGAACGGAAACTGGATAAAAACCAAAAATAAATTCATTTCTGGGCTATATGATAGAAAATTCGTTACAAAATTTTAGAAGTATGTGGCCATTGTTCATTGATATCGATATTTTTTAATGTCAATATTTTATTTTTAATCGATGTTTTCTTTTCGATAATAACGATATTTGAGATATCAATGTTTTGGTTTCGATATCCTGTCACTACTTTTTAGGATATTAATTTAAAAATGTTGTTTTAAATTTCATGTTGCAGAATATTAGATCAACCCTCGGATGAAAATTGGAGATCGGGGAGAAGAACTTCTGTATGTGATTCTGATGAGGGTAGGAGAACGCCCTGTTTATCGTCACATTCCTCTAATTCTGTAGCGGCAAATTCAGTGGTTCACAAGACGTCTCCTCCAGCGTATAGCAATGCACAACCACCGGGTGTTCTAGTAATACCGGATACGAATACATTTCAGCCTGGTACTACACCTCCTAGACAACAATCTCATCAGCAACAGAGAACCCTTTTCGATCCAAATAATCCGAATAGACCGATCATTGTCGTTTCACCGGGAAGTAGATCAGCTCCGAAACTCAGGTAAGAATGCAAAAAAGAATGCAAAATCACCTCTCATGAGGGTCCCCTACATTCAGCTTTGATACCTAAAGTCCCCTATTTTCTAGATTTGGTCCCTATAGTACCCTATTTTCAGTCGATAACCACAATTTAAAATTTTTTAAAATAAAATCGAGGTTTCTAAACGTTGCACTCTTTTGGCGTCATAAATATCTTGAAATCCCTTCTTTAGTATTACTTAGGACCTTTAGGATCCTTTAGGACCCATGATTATCTTTTAAGCCTAGCAAAAATCATTTACTTTAATTTTCTCGAAAGCCTAAATGGTTTTCTGATAAAATGGTTTCGATACACGTTCAGTAGAATAAAAGTGTAATTTTCTTGTTGATAAAAAGGACACAAAATGCGTGTAAGTTTTGAAATAAATGCAAAAATCACGTTTAAAATCACATAATTGAAGAGTGGAAATGCATAAGGAGTCAAGCGCCAAATTTTCGAAATCGGGTTTATTTGATAAAAAAATCAGATAAATTCGAATACACATTCCTGCTAAAGGACATTTTTGGGGCATTATTTATCGAAATTCTCATGAAAAATTGTACTAAATAATATAAAAACCAACCATTGTTTTATTTTATGCCGTGATATTTATTACATGAAATATACTGGCCAAATCCCGCTCGTAATGAAATTTTTGGAACTTATTTTTTGTTTCACACGAAATTGGTTTTGAAAAATTTTACTTTATCATGAGTGTCGATACAACCGATATCTATTGATCAGATCTGCTCTGCATGAAGTTACAAAATTAGTCATCGTATGCCTAAGGCCAAAAACCGCAGAAATGCGTGTTATAAACATCACGGCAAAAATAGAACAATTATTAAAATACACTGGCTAAAAACCCCTTGAGGAACATCGAAAATAGGTTAACCCAGGCCCTCCAAGGCTCAATGCATTTTTTGTGACAAAGTTTTTGGGCGACTTGGGTACGAAGTACCGGTACACGACCGCCAGGGGCACAACATGTGCCACAACACAAGCAAGCTTTCATGTCAGTGATGAGCACGAATTCACATACACGATAAATTTGCACGACGCGTGCTTGCGCTTGCTTGACGGAAGTGAGAACTGGTGAAAAACGCAAAAAAAAAATAATATAAAATTAGTTAAAATTGATGGTCAGAAG
>JAUMHM010000001.1:16070394-16084913 GCA_032362435.1 Melikaiella ostensackeni | reverse complement strand
GAAATTCCCATCGTTGAATGTGGGCTCGATTATTACCTACATTCAACGTAGGGTTATCGCAGAATTTAGGTTATGTTGCAGTGTGTAGCGTTGTAATTTTACAAGCTCGTGTAGAATCCCTAACCTCAATGTGGGAAATTGACCAGGCTTAGTGTGGTAATATGACCGAAAATTTCATCCGTAAAATTACAAACGCTTGTGAATCTTGTTTCCATTTTTTACAGTGTAGCCTAGAAGTAGAGGTTAAAGGTAGAGCTAGAAAATATTTCGCAGAAATATTGAAAATGGATGAAATTAGACTCCCCAATATTTGTCTCAAAGAGGAATTGAGGTCGATAAATAACAACAACTCCTTGCAGTGGGGTGAAAGTTGTAAACAGGCTTTAAAAGAAATGGAGGCAGACATTATTCTAAAGTGGGCACAGGAGGAGGATCGGGAAGAAGATATTTTTTAAGTACCTCCAGAAAGGCATAGCATAAAAGGGAAAAGCAAATTTGAGAGAAGGTGACACCAAAATTGAAAACTCGTCACATTGCAATCTGTATAAAAGATGGAAAGTTACGGGGGAAGGGGAAAGCTACTGGAAGATGGAGTTGGCGCTTAATGACAAAATTCAGTGGGCAAGACTTCGTTGCGGAAATGTGGGAAAGGCAGTGAATAAATGTTACGAAAATGTAGATTGCAGATTTTGCGGGGAAATGGAAGAGAATATGGAACACATGTGGGTGTGTGAAACGGCGAGAGATCAAATAGATAAGAAATAAGTAGAGGAAGGAGACGCTTCGTTAAAAAGGGGGAATCTACATTTTATTGGCAAATTATATCAAACTTTCAGCGGAAAACCGATCCCTGGTCTTTGCGGATGTGCAAGAGAATTTGAATTGAAAGCCAAGAAGAATATTGTGATCAAGGAGCATTAATTAAGTAAGGTTTATGAATAATATTATCCTTTAAGTTTCTTTTGTAGCCGGGTTTCAATTATATATATATGTCCATAAAGGATGTTTATGTGGGAAACAACTATCAACACTCTAGTCAACAAACAAAAAACGACAAAGTTTGGAGTGCGTTAGACGACAGATGTAGCAAATATTGGGAGAAGTTTAGCACAGAAGAAAGGAATGATGAGTTTAATCAAATTCTCGGATTGTTGATTCTGAAATGAATTGACTATCTCAAGAAAAGATTGAGAACGTAATCTAGTACAGTAAGGAGTAAAGCGAACTGAAGTTCTTCTTGAAAAAGACAAGTGCCATTTACTTTTTCTCAACAACAACGAAAGAGTAGTCATTACAGTATCCGGATTCGCGATGAACCTGAATATAGAAGCGAGGCGAGGTACAAGGGATTCCGCGAAGAGAAGATTGTGGTTGAAGCTCTTCCGCTGTCGATTGTTGCACTCTTTGGTGTTGAGCGAGGACGCGAGCAAATCGTTTTTCGAAAGCAAAGAAAAGTCTGAGTTATTTCTAGCGATAATTATTACATAGCTAGGTGTAAGGTCAAAAGAAACGTCTCCTGACGCTGATTTTATTGACATTCGGAGAATCGCCGACACTCGAGGCGAGGTTGCCTTTTTATTTTTCTTGTGTTATCAATCTCTGATCTTGTGAATCCATTTTTTTGGTAGAATTTTCGGTTCTGACTTCTGGTCCATTGACAGGACTTTCTTGCATTTCTAGACAATAGAAAGATACAAGGAAGAACTATTTACATCCTCATATTTTAAAGAGTCGATGTCTAAGGAATTGTCGCCTTTGTGCTAAATCAACACAAGGGATGCTAATTTAACTTAAAAGTAGGAGCGTTTGCTTTTCTCACTCGCAAATCACAATTATTGGCAATTCTTTGAATGAGTTCTTGCAGCAAATGTCGCACGAGACGTTCTTCGCTATGCCTTCTCGCTGATGAGTTCGATGAACCGTGAAAACCATTGTGTTAATCTTGACTTTCCTAGAAGTGTCACATAATCTCATTGCCGCGTCAAAGGATCTTTGATGTTCCCGGAATTGAGATACCGCTAACGCAAGTAACAGTGCAGTTACGTAATTGAATTAATGAGAAAGAAGTGACTAAAAAGTATCAAGTCAAATATTAGAAGGGGTACTGAACTGAGCAAATATTCAAGGAAGCTTAAACTAATGAAGAAAACGAAATGAAACGTTCTTTAACTGAAAGACGACACTTCGTGAGATTCTAGATTGATGCAGGTACATTTATTGTCAGAAGTCTTCTGCTGTCTTACTGACCTTCATGAGAGACTGTGTGTAAATTTTCAAGCGCCACCGACCTTGCCCTTGCAGACCGTGCTGCGTTACATAATTTCTTATGCTTACTGAGAAAACGCGCCACCAGTCTCCTTGAGTATCCATACTTGGCAATGGCCAACACAGCAAGCATTGCGCATGCTGTTACACCTACGATTATCAAAGAAGGCGTTTGACAAATTGATTTTTGATCTTCAGAACTCAAATACTATTTTAAAGGACCCTGCACAAAATGCATGGAAAAGGCATTTCAGTGGATTTTTACTGTCACTCATTTATTTTGTAGTTTATGAAACTAGAAGAAATTTCCCAAAAGGGTTTGGTCCAATTATGACCAGTTTTTTTTTGCGGGGTCCTTTCTTACTGGTAGTGGTCCTTCCAGCCGGTTAATTGTAAACGCTTTCACCCTTCACTGCATTGATTAAGGCAAATTAGAGGAAATAAAAGAAAGGAAGAGTCTGCGATCGTGCATGTGCATTCAAAATGTCGATGTTCGTGTGTCGTGCAGTTCATAATATGACGCGCAATTAGCTGCGTTCATCGACCCATAAGCCAAGTGATCCACCCTTCAGGGTAATCATTTTTATATTTATAGTTCCCTTCGATAAATGGATATGCAAAAGTTAGTGTGCGTTATTACACTCTGATAAATAAATACCAGAGGAACACACACCATGCAGTAAAGATTCCGAGTTCCCACGATTAAAAAAGGAACGAGTGAGCTTGAACGGCTCTTGTTTCAAGCGCTACGCCCAGGGGATGGTCAGGGTGCGCGTACTATTAGCGATCCATTGCACACATAATCATAATGAAATGTATCCGTGGTGCTGTTGGGTCTATTGGTTGACCAGTCTACCTCCACGCCCAAGTGCCCGGCACCGTGTTTTCTTGCACGACGGTAAAAATGTTAATTGACAATTGCGTGGCGCCACTGGCCACCGTCTCGCTCCAGCCTCTGTCTCGGACCAAGTGCATCTCCCAGCAACGATTCTCTTCTCTCGCACCTACCGGGTGTCTCGCATGCGTACATTTTTCTGGCACGTTCTCTTTACTTTGCTCAATTTAGCTCTCTAAAGAAAGTTGCATCTCCGAATTGTCTAAGCCAGAAGCTTCTTCAGTTGTTATCTCGCGGGAGAGTTTGTTTGAACCTTCTTTTAATGAAAAACGAGACCCATCGCTGTTTTCGTCCTTTAAATTCTATACTGCATAATTTAATGACCAATCCGAATGATTTCGAGGCTCATCCGGAAAGAATTTTAAATCCTTTATAATCCGTCAGTTCTCTTGAAATTCAATTGAAATGAATCCGGCACCAGTCCGAATGAATCAGACTGAAGCTGAAGCTAATGTGAATGAATCCCACACAAATCCGATACAAACTTGTATTTCTTCTCAATCCGACGTTGAATCAGTGGCTTATTCGTAAAGTCGTTTCAATCCTTCTCAATTTGTCCGTCATCACCATCTTCAATTCGAATCAATCCGAACCCACCAATCAATCTGTGACCCCAATCCGAAACCATTGTTGAATCCTTTTCAATCTGTGTGTTCAATCCAAATGAATGCGAACCCACCTCTCAATCCTTTTTAATCATTCTCAATTCGTGTACTAATTCCGAAAGAATCCGAGGCTCATGCGAAAATCCTTTTCAATCCTTTTCAATCTGTGCGTCAACACCAACTTCAATCCATGTCTACCTGAACCCACCATTCAATCATTTTCAATCCGTGACCCCAATCCGAATAAATCGAAAACCGCCTTATGAGATAACTAATTCGACTTAAAAACACTTATTTGTATTTTCAATTTTTCAACTATTGCAATAATTTATTGTAATTATTAAGCAAGAAATTTGGGATATAATTTTGATGATTGGGACCGGGGATTCCCGTAAAAATCAGAATTTTGACTTTGGGACAGGGAATTTTCTAAAAGAGATCTTGCGACAGGGAATTTTTGTCATGTAACGGGCATCTTTGAAAAGAATTTTAATTCTATTGTAGAAGAAGGAAATTTAAAAAATATCCCTATTCCAAGTCAGAATTCGTTACAATTTCAAACTTTCCTCTTTCAAATTTTAGAAAAAGAGAGTTACTATATTTCTGAATTATAATAGAAAATGTTGTAAATAAATATAATTCTGACTTGGAACAGGGAATTTTTTGAAATAATTGAAATTGTGATTTGGAACAGAGAATTTCCGTAAGAATTATAATTTAGACTTTGGACCAGGGAATTTCCGTAAGGAATTATAATTTTCAGTTTGGAACAAGTAATTTCCATAAAGAACTATAATTTTTATTTTGGAACAGCGAATTTCTGTAAAGAATTATATTTTTCATTTTTGACCAGGGGATTTCCGTAAAGAATTATAATTTAGAGTTAGGACAAGGAATTTTCGTTAAGAATTATTATTTGACTTGAAATAGAGAATTTTTGACATAGAACTAGAATTTTGGAAAATAATTTTAATTCTAATTTAGAAGAAGCGAATTAAAAAAATCCCGGTTTGAATTCAGATTTATAATTGTTTTACAAAATTCTATATTCCAAATTAGAATTGTAATTCTTATGACCATAAATTATCTGGTGTTTCAACTCAGAATTATGATTCTTTTCCAAAATTCCCTGTTCTAAATCAGAAATCTTTGAAATCTCTTAAAATGTTTAGAAATTTCTTGAAATCTTTAAGGGTCGTTTTAAATTAGTCAAATCTTTTGAACTCTTTTATATTGTCCGGGAAAAATCAACAATTGACCGGGAAAAAACCGCGAAGTGACCGGGAATTTTAAATCAACCTTCGGGTAGAGAGCCTGCTATGACCTTTTTGCATGTCCTTTTTATAATACTTTAAAAAAATTCTTTGTTCCAAATCAGACTTGTAATTCTTATGACGAAAAATTATCTGATGTTCCAACTCTGGATTATAATTTTTTTCCAAAATTCCCTGTCCCAAATCAGAAATCTTTTAAAATGTTTAGAAATCTCTTGAAATCCTTACACATCGTTTGAAATCATTCAAATCTTTTGAACTCTTTTAAATTGACCGGGAGGAAACCGGGAATTTTAAATTATGCGTCGACTAGACACCCTGTTGTGACTTATAATAAGGCTGGACACCCAAAACTCAGAGCAAATGTCGCCACTCCTGGCTCATTAGGGCGCACGTTTTCTAACATTTTCTATTATTCATGGCGAACAGCTATCCGCTGAAATTTCGGTCATGCGTAGTGGAGGTTTTTCCACGCATGCGCCAAGTTTAGTCATTAGCTGATCATCTTGGTCGTCATGAACAATACAAAATTATAGAAAACATGCGCCTTAAGGAGCCAAAAGTAGTGGCGACATCTGCTCCAAGTTCTGGATATATGGTATTGCCTAATTAATTAGATGTAATGCTAAATGAATTTACCAATAGGGTTTAGAGACAACGTATGAAGTTAGCGTTGTTGCTTATGCATGAAGTTGGCTGAAATGCATGTCTTGTTTATAATAGGATGATAGGAATTTGTTTAAATTGACATAAGGATGTGGGGTAAAGGGAAAAATCAATATTTTGGATGTTTGTGGTGAATCGTGCAGCGACTCGATCGAGTTCTGTCGGTCGTTCGCTGACTTCAGGTTCAGGTTGGGTTACGTGTTGGTGTTGCGCAGCTCTTGCAAGGCAGCAATGTAATGGATTTAACTCATTACCTCGAGCGAGCATCCGTGCTGCTATCGTGAGTTGCGCACGCCCAAGGCCGCCTCTCCTGTAACATGGTCCCTGGAAGCCCGCCTGCTCGAGAAATCCGTTCGTCGTGTCGCGCGATAGCGAGACACGTACAACCAAGATTCCTGGAAAAATGATTTAACTCGATCGCACCACCCTAAGACTTGAACCAAACAACTTCGAAGTCTTCCGTCTTGATGCAAAAGAGTAGATATGATTCTATATTTTTCGGGATTGATTGAGTAACTTGACTTGATTTATTTACGAGTACTTCTAATTTTAAGATTGAACTCGATAAAATGCCACGTACAGTTGTTCATGTCCGAACCAATCTGAAGCAAGTTTTCAATCCTCAACCCTTTTCTCTCCTTTATAAAATTCTGAAAAGGTTGTCACTTTTTGGCGTACCTTTCACGGTTTTCGAGATAAATTCAAATTTTTTTTTTCATTTGAAATTTTTTCAATGGGTTAGTGCGGGGTGGCCGTGGACCATCCCCGCTTATAAAATTCTGAAAATTTTTTTAGTTTTCGCGTGTCTCTTACCGTTTTTGAGATAACTCCAAATTTTTTATTTCATTTTGAAGTTTAAAATTTTTTTACTGGGTTAGTTCGGGATGGCCGTGGACCACCCCTTTCATAGAGCTTGGAAAATTTTTTCAGTTCTCACGTGTCTCACCGTTTTCGAGATAACTAAAGTTTTTTAAATCTGTTTACTGGGTTAGTTCTGGGTGATCGAGAACCATTCCCCTTTATAATTTCTTGAACATTTTGTCGGCTTTCGCGTATCTCTCAACGTTTTCGAGATCAAAACTTAGATTTTTTTTTCATTTTCAATTTTGAAATTTTTTCTATTGGGTTAGTTTGAGGTGGCTGAGCACCATCCCCCTTGGTAAATTCATAAAAATTTCATCAGTTTTCGCTTGTCTCTCACCGTTTTCGAGATAATTCCTGAATTTTGAAAATCTTTTTACTGGGTTAGTTCGGGGTGACTGAGGACCATCCACCTATATAAAACCCTGACAATTTTTCCAAGTTTCACGTAACTCTCACTGCTTTTGAGATAGCTCAAAATTTTTTTTTATCTTTGAAAAATTTTGCATTTGGTCAGTTTGAGATGACCGAGCACCATCCTCCTTTGTAGAGCCATGAAAATTTTGTCAGTTTGCGCGTGTCTCTCACCGTTGTCGAGATAACTCTAAATTTTGATTTTTTTCATTCTAAATTTTGAAAATCTTTTTACTGGGTTAGTTCGGGGTAACCGAGAACCGTCCCCCTTATCAAGGCCCTGAAGACCAAAAAAAATTGACGAGATCGATGGGACGTCAACCAAGGGACTAACGATCTGCTATCGAAATATGGAGTATCTATGAGCGAAATTGTTTCAAGGCGCAGCAAAAAGTTGGTGTGTCGAGAAAAAAAAAAGTGGCATCAGGACTATCAAAGGGTTGTTTGCTTGTTGTCAGAGGAAGCTGTGCGACAAGGCGAACCAGACAATAGAGCAAGAAGAATCGAGTTCGGAGAATCGATTGACCATCAAAGAGTCAGCGAAGACAGGTAAAAGTGCCGGTCGTCCAACGATTCGCCCATTCGTCCACTCGTGTCAGTCTCGATCGCGACTAATACCAGGGACTGAAGGATACGCAATGCTCCGAGGATGATCGCTGCGCGTTATGGCGCATGGATCCCTGCTCTGCGGTGTCCGGAGGTGTCCTTGAAGCGGGCAGGGTCGTCACTCTAGCTCTGCCACAGGTAAACGACCAACGCAAATCCATGTGTGTTACCAGCCGCAGCCTTACAGCATCACGTGCATGTGTTTTTCAATCCGTGTGCATCGAGTGCCAGGGAGTGCAACTCTGAACCGAAGAACACCAAACACCATGGCATGCCATGTTACATCGCACGAGAAGCCTCTTGCTTGACCAGTGTTACAAAATACGTTCACCAATTCCCTCCATCAATACTTTCAATTACCATCCCTGCCGGAGATTCTCATTTCTCCATCCATTCCAGGCTTCCATTTCAGGAACGACGAGTCCTAATTAGTTTCCAAAACTGAATTCCTAAGTTGATGCATGTCTAAGCATTCACAAGAAGAGATTCATGATACCTACGAGTATATGGATTCTTACATGGAGTAATAGTAAGGAGACCAAACTGTGTGTCAGAAATTTGGTCGCAATTTTTCCGAACACAGTTGAGGGGGAGGACGTACGCTAAATTGTAAAGGTTCGCCTCATTTTGAGTGTAATATCTGAGAGAGGTCTTTCATTGGTGGGTTATTCATATGATTCAAATTTACCGCCAACAAATCACCAATAAAAAATTTCTCGCATTTCTCTTGCACATATTCCATTCATAAGGGAGGGACTCTTTACGATTCAGCGTACGTGCTCCCCGAAACTATTTCCGAAAATTCGAGGGTCATTTTTCATTCGCTCGCGCATTGTCGTTTGGTCTTTTTACTATTACTGCATGGATTCTTATTATAAGAAGGACATGCATTTCGGCCAACTTCATGCCTAACTATAACGCTAACTTCATGCGCACTCACTAAACCCTATTGGTCAATTCAGTTGGCCATTGATATCTAATATAAGTCACAGTACAAGCAGCCAATCAGCTGTCGAGACACGAGAGCAAGATTCGATAAGTGAAAGATAGCATGCCATAAGCAACTAACCCACAAATTTTCGAAAATTAGATTATTGGCTTAAAAATATAAAAAAATTGAATACACATCCTGAAAAAAGGATTTTTTAATAATGTTATTTTAAAATTTTTTTCGTTAGCATGCAATAAGGGCCTAACTGTGAATTTGCGCTTAGGCTCCTGTGCGCACGCGCAGTCGCATCAAGCTGAACAGCTGATGACTTACAAATTTTGGAGCGAAAATTAAATTCCCACTTGTTTTAAAAATTGAAACTTGGATTTTTTATTGTCGTCCAAAGTTTTTTTTATCATGCCCAAACGTGCGTCTCGATCGAAAAATATTTCACTCTCCATTTTCTCGAAACCTAATTATATTTTGTAATAAAACTTCTTTTGTATCGATTCAATAACTCAGTACATAGCTAAAAAGTAAATTCTCATTTTTTTTTTTAAATTGAAAATTGATTTTTTTTATCACTGTCCGCAGTTGAAAAAAACTTGCGCCTAAAAAAAAAATTGTCCTAAATTTTCTCGGAACTTAATAACATTTTCCAATCAAACTTTTCAGGGTTCAATTCAACACTGATTTATCTCGACAATAATTTCTTTTTTTTTTTTAAATTAAACATTCGGTTTGGCATGCTACATTTTAAATAATGTAAAAAAACATTCGATAAGTCGATAATTCAAGTCGGCGCAAATTTCAGAAGAGACATCACTTCTTTCTTAATTATAATAAATTACTGCAATAGTTGAAAATTTAAAGAATTAAAAATACGAATAAATGTTTTGAGTCGAGTTAGTTATACATTGGGTGAAATTCATTGTTAGTTTTTCTAAACATAGAGGAAAGGAAAAAAAACTAATCCAGTAAAAAAATTTCAAAATTCAAAGAAATAAATGAATAAAAAATTCCCTGTCCCAATTCAGAAAAGAAATTAAAAGCCAAAGTTTCCTACCTTCCAACTCAATAAAAATGTAAGAATTAGCCTTCTTTCGCACCAATTAGAATCCGCTTCGGCTTTCTATTAGCTAACTCGTTTATCATGATTGTGGATCCTAGATTGGCGATCTACAATATTTATTGCGAGTAAAATAAAGATTGTTATAACACGTGCAAGCCTATGTGTGCTCTCAACTTCGTAACTGTAAATAAGGAAATAAATTTGATGATATCTACCAACAAGAGGCGGTGTACTATCCAAGTCGAGCGACATTGATTTAGTAAGTCGTTAGCGAAAAAGATGCTGGAAAAATATAACAGATGAGGGAGAATTTAGAAAATTGTATAATTCAGGTTCAAGTGAGAATGAACAAGTGGGAATAGTGGGAAAAATTTAGTTGTAAGGGATCATCTTGGTAAAAAATTAATCTTTTTCGTTGAAAATTCATTTCTTTGTTTGAAAATTTATATTTCTTATAAAAAATTTAATGTATTTTGTGGAATATTCATCTTTTTCTGTAGAAAATTCATCTTTTTGGATGAAAATTCGTCTTTTTTTGGTTGAAAATTCAACTATTTTGGTAAAAAATTTCAATATTTGGTTAAAAGTTCATGTGTTTTGTTAAAAATTATTATTTTGTGGTAGAATATTAATCCTTTAGGTTAAAAATTCGTTTCTTTACTTGTAAATTGAACTATTTTGTTGAAATTTTTTTGTTTTTGGTTAAAAGTTAATTTTTTTAACTGAAAATTTAACTTTTTTATTTTTGGCTGAAAGTTTATATTTCTTAGTCGGAATTTTTGTATTTTGTTCATTATTCATCTTTTTTGGTAGAAGTCATCTCTTTGGTTGAAAACTTATTTGTTTGGTTAAAAATTCATTTTATTGGTTGAAGATTCATCGTTTTAGTTAAAAATTCATCTCCTTGGTTGAAAATTCAACAGTTTTGTAGAAATTTGTTTTTCTTTGGCTTTAAAATAAAAATAATTTGTGAAAAAATTAAGTATTTTGTGCTTAAAAATTTTATTATTTGATTGGAAATTCTATTATTTTGTTGAAAATTCATCTATTTTGGTTAAAAATTCAACTGCTTGGTTGAAAACTACCTTTTTTTTTGAAAATGCAATTGTTTTGTAGGAAATTCGTCTTCTTGGCGTGAAAATTCAACTCCTGTTAAAAATTCTTCTTTTTGGTTTGAAAATCAATCTGGTTTGGTTGAGGATTCAACTAGTTTGTTGAAAATTCGTATTTTTTTGGTTCAATTCAACTGTTTTGGATTAGAAATTGAAATATTTTTTGGAGCAAATATTAACTATTACGCTTTTTGTTGAGAATTCAATTTATTTTTGTTGATGAATCATTTCTTTGGTTGAATATTGAACTATATTTTGTTGAAAATTCCCTTTTTTTGGTTGTAAATTATTCTTTTTTACTAAAAATTTAGTTATTCCATTTTTGGTTCAAAATTTATATTTTGGTTTGAGAACTCAATTATTCGGTTGAAAATTGAACCATTTTGTTGAAAATTCATCGTTTTGGTTTAAAATTCATTTCTTTTGCTGAAAATTCGTTTTTCTTGGTAGAAAATTAATTTTCTGGGTTAAAAATTTGTCTTTCTTGGTGGAAAATTCATCTTTTGTGGTCGCAAATTGATTTTCTTGGCGAAAAATTAATCTTTTTGGTTGAAAATTCATTTCTTTGGTTAAAAATTCGATTTTATTAATAGAAAATTAATCTTCCTTTTTGAAAATTCAACTATTTGGTTGAAAATTCATTTCTTTGTTTGAAAAAATATATCTTTTAGTCGAAAATTCATGTATTTTGTAAAAATTTCGTCTTTTGTAATAGAATATTAATCTTCTTGGTGAAAAATTAATCTTTTTGGCTGAAAAGTAATTTCTTTGTTTGAAAATACATATTTTTTAGTCGAAAATTCATGTATTTTGTGGAAATTTCGTCTTTTGCGGTAGAATATTAATCTTCTCGATGAAAAATTAACGTTTTTGGTTGAAAATATATCTCTATGGTTCAAATTTAACTTTTTTGTTGAAAATTCTTTTTTTTGGTTCAAAATAATTTTTTTAATTAAAAATTTTCCGTTTTTATTTGAAACTTCATGTATTTTGCTGAAAATTTGTCTTTTTTTGTAGAAAATTAATCTTCCTGGTAAAAAATTTATTTTTTTGGTTGAAAATTCATTTCTTCGGTTGAAAATTCATGTATTTTGTTGAAAATTCGTCTTTCTTGGTAGAAAATGAATCTTCTTGGTTGAAAAATCATATCTTTGGTTGAAATTTTAACTATTTTGTTGAAATTTTTTTTTAAAGATCGAAATGAAATCTAATTTCTTATGAAAAATTTTTCTTGTACTAAAAAAAAAACAACAAATATGCTTACAAATCAGAATTAGACTTCGAGACTACCCGCTTTTCTGGCTCATTAGAGACGAATGTACAATAAATGTACAACAACAAAAAAAAGTAGGAGAAAAATCAAAATAATTCTTTTCACTGAAAATTCCTCTCTCTTTAGTTCTAGATCTCTTTAGTTGAAACTTCATGTATTTTGTTGAAAATTCGTCTTTCTTGGTAGAAAATTAATCTTCTTGGTTGAAAATTCATATCTTTGGTTGAAAATTTGACTATTTTGTTGAAAATTCATCTGTCTTGGTAGAAACTTTATCTTCTTGGTTGAAAATTCAACTGTTTGGTTGAAAATTCATGTATTTTGTTGAAAATTCGTCTTCTGTGGTAGAATATTAATCTTGTTGGTGAAAAATTCATTGTTAGTAGAAATTTTTTTTACATAAGGTCTTCAAATCCCCCCTAAAAATCGTCTTACGTAATTTGTGGATGACCCTTAATGGATAAAATGTACATGCGGGGTTTTTAATTTTATTTTTACAGTTTACGGATAAGTTGGCCATTAAATAAATTGATCAGATCTATGCGTCGAGAACGATTGTTTAATAACCATCGTGAATTGTGCTCTCGTGTACGAGCCATTTGCTTATCAACCTGTGGGATCAAAGCCCGAAGTCCAATGGCTCATTACAGCCTGTTATGTGCCTCGCATTGCTGGCAAGGACGATCGGGCAATGATACGCATCGTCGAAGGCACTGGCACCGTAAACTTGATCCGACTGCCTTTGCTACAAAACATTCAGGAATATCTAAATTTCATCTATTTAAATTATTCGAATAAAACTTCTCTTTTTTGAGACACTTTTTTTTTCTGGAGAAGTTGTTTAGTTAATGGTTGTGCTCAAGACGCGCGACAATTTCAGCAAATAATCGCAATTAACGTGCCCACCGAACCGGTATATGTCCTTCCTTTCTTCGTGTTTTACTCTTTCTTCTTGCAATTTTTTATTTCTTTTTATTCTTATCACCATCTAAAAATAATCCTTCTATAAATAAGATGGAATTCTTGAGATTATGTATACGCAACAATTTTGTTCCTGTTGACGATAACAGAATCGACGCTTAAATTCTTTTAATTTTAATTATATGAGAGTTAAAAGTTGTTCTCTTAAATATATTGGAAGTTTTTCAGTTATTTAAGAAGATATTGCAGAAATAGTGCTAATTTCAATGTTTTGTTGAAAGGTAAATAAAACCTAATATAATGTGGGCATATGTCTTAAACTTTTCACTTTTATGTCCCTCAAAGATATTTAAGTAAGTTTTGTAAATTAAGAAGAAATTTTTGTTTCGGAGTATCTATTGCAGCGGAAAGTATACTGTTAAAATGGTTTTTAATAGATAAATACTCTAGATCAAAAGTAATTGAAGTTTGAATGTTCGATTTTTAATGAAATCAGCCTGTCTCCATCCACATTTCCTTATGATTTTTATGCTTAAAAACTATTGCGATACAAGATAAGGTTATAAAATACAGTATATGCATTTCAAGAACCAGAAAATGATGTCCCTCGATTTTGACACTTCGACAGTTATGGTTATATTTACATGATTTATTGATTGAAGCAAGCTTGCACACGTTTAAAAACTACTGAAAGTTGAAATTTAAGTAATAATAATGGGCTGTCCATAAACTACCTTAGCAATTTGAGGGGAGGGGGTCACGCCAAAAACTACGGTTGGTAACATGGAGGAAGGGTCATTGAAAGTAACGTTACGAGTTTAGATGACGTTTAATACGTTTTCTGATGATAAATTTTAACAAAGTTTGCGAATTTTGCACAAAATGGCCCTGTAACGGTACAGTTCAATAATAACTTAATTAGTTTGAACATCACTTTCATATTTCAGACTTTACACTCTCTCCCATGTTCCCCTCTTTTCCCCTGTTTTCAAGAACCTTCCCTTTTCCCCTTTGTCGCTTAAATTCGAACTAAATGAATAGAACCCAATAGAAAGAATCCTACTGTTCTTAGCTAAAAATCAATTTTTTACATTCTCATCAGAGAAGGTATTAGATTTGTGTAAAATTTGCCCCCACCCCCGTTTTTGTCAAATGTCCACGTTTTGAGACCCACTGAACTCGAAAAACAAGGTTTTACGAATGTGCCTGTCTGTCTGTAAGTCTGTCTGTGAGCACGATAACTTTCGAAAGAATGAATCTACTGGATTGGCCTTTGGTACACTCTTTGAGCATCGAAAACTGAAGGTCAAGTTCGTTAGCCAGCCATTTTGGACAAAAATTCAAAGAGTAGGAGCATTTAAAAAATTTTTGAGACTACTTTTTTTTCAAATTCACAAATTCCATGTACGGATATTCATAGTACTCAGAAAGTCGAACAATTTATTCCTATGACTTTTTTCGCTAAAACGAAAATTGTGAGAGTTATAGCATTTCCAAAATTGAAAAAGAAAACGAAAATAAGAATTTTAAGCCAAACAATGCACGACATGAAAAAAAGTCAAGAGAAGAAAAACGTTTCTTTTTGGAAGCCCTACAAGATTGTCATAACAACTTTTTGAATTTT
>JAUMHM010000001.1:16056135-16067369 GCA_032362435.1 Melikaiella ostensackeni | reverse complement strand
CCAAAATTGGTAACGTAGTTTATGGACGGCCTCCTATAGTTCGTGTTTTCTCGATGCCTCAGAACGGATGTCCTCTATTTTTCTCCGAAGACGTCTTTTGGGCACAAAAGATAATCTCGCAACCCCAAAAATACATATAATTGGTCACTCCCTTTCTCCCTTCTGCTCTCTTTCTTCGCGAACACGATCTTGGCGAGACCCAAAAATAAAAACAATCAGTTTATTGAATCCAATCCTAAATAACACAGCACACTTTTTAAGAATCAGTTGTGTTAACATTTCAACACCTCAGATTTTTTTCCTTTTTACACTGACTAATAAGGATTGAGCACCAAGTGAGAAAGTTTCGTATGGGGCCATCCATAAATTACGTAACAGCTTTTGAGCGGGAGAGGGGCTTCTGAAAAGTGTTACTATCTGTTAGATGGATGGGGGGGGGGGGGGGAGATAGATACTGTTGCGTAATATTTTTAACAAATGGATGGAAAATCCGTGTATCCAAAATTATAGTATAACCATGGCTTGTCACAGCCTAATTTACTTGAAAAAAAGTGAAGAAGTGACCGATTTAAACCGGAAGAGTGACCAAGTGAATTGTTTCTGACCCAAAAATTAGTAAAAGTAGGCGGTAGGCGCCTGCAAAAAAAGCTTTCGTCCCCTATTAAGTAGTTAATATAGTCGTTCAAATCTCCCCTCTTCTTTCTCGCACTTCCCCCTCCTGCATTTCTTCTCCCATTCTTTCATTTTTCACTAGCCATTTCTTACTTCTCCCCTTTTCCCCCACTACCTACCCATAATGTCCCCTTATTTCCCCTTACTTCCACTTACCATCCCCTCACTCCCCCTTCCAACCCTCACTAACCCTCACTTCCCACACTCACTCCTCCTCACTTCCTCTCATTAGCCCTTATTTGCCCTCACTACCCCATAATTATACGACGGACGGACACCCAACCGAAGCCATAAGGGTTTTTGCTCGGGGCTACGAAACCCCAAAAAATGACTTAGATTGACTAAAGGTGACTAATGTGCGTTAATAATGTGAGTAATGTTCTTTTGGATTCAAAAGAATTCAAAAGAATTCAATGAAATTTATAAGAATTCCAGTTGAATCTTAAGGAACTCAAGATGCATTCTTAAGAATTGAGAATTAATTAAAAACAATTCGTGTTGAATTGAAAAAAATTCACATGAATTGAAAAAAATCCTAAAAATTCCATTGATTTCATTGGAGTGAATTGAGAAGAATCCAAGAGAATTCAAGGGACTTTGAAAAATTAAAAACTTTCAATCGATTTGTATAAAATGGGAGTGAACAGAATTCAGGGCGAATTCAACAAAATTTAAGTGAAGTGAATAAATAAAAAAGAATTTAAAAAAACCAATGAATTAAATAAAAATTGAATGAATTTAGAGGAATTTGAGGAAAATGAGAAAAATTTGATTAGATTAATAAAAATTCATTTCGAAATTTAAAAAAATTCATTGAGTTCATTAAATTTTGAGAGAATTGTGAGAAGTTCAACGGAATTTAAAAGAATTTGGTGAAATGCCTAAGAATTCAAGGTGAGTTTGGAAGACTTCAGGGGAAATTAAAAAAAAAGCTGAAAAAATATAAATTATCCATTGAATTGAGTAGAATTCAAATGAATTAGAAAAAAATTAGGGCAAATTAAAAAAAAACTCGAGAGCATTCAAAAGAATTTATAGGAATTCAGGATGAATTAATAAGAATTCAGGGTCAATTCCAAATGGATACAAATGAATGGTCCCTAACGTTGTTTACATCTTCGCAGTTTTTATAGAAGGAACTTAGCCATGCTCAGTAGACATCCACGTTACTTATGGATGCGCAGTAGACATCCACGGTACTTGTAGATGCGCAGTAGACGTCCACTGTACTTATAGGCGCCCAGTAGATACCAAAAGTACTTGAACATGCGCAGTAAACATCCACGATACTTATAGATGCGCAGTAGACATCACGTCACTTATATATACGCAGTAGACATCCACGGTACTGATAGATGCGCAGTAGACATCCGCGTCACTTATATATGCGCAGTAGACATCCACGGTACTGATAGATGCGCAGTAGACATTTACGGTACTTATAACTGCGCATTCGACGTCCACGGTACTGATAGCTGCGCAGTAGACATTTACGGTACTTATAAATGCGCATTAGACGTCCACGGTACTTATAAACGCGCAGTAGATGCCTAAAGTACTTACATATGGACAGTAGACATCCGCGATACTTACATACATGTAGTAGATGCCAAAAGTACTTACATATGCGCAGTAGACACCCACGGCACTTATAGCTGCGCAGTAGGTACCAAAAGTACTCACGTATGTGCAGTAGACATTCACGATACTTATAGCTGCGCAGTAGGTACCAAAGTACTTATATATGGGCAGTTGACGTTCACGGTACTTATAGATGCGAGTAAACATCCACGTTACTTATAGATGCGCAGTAGACATCCACGGTCCTCATAATTGCGCAGTAGTTACCAAAAGTACTTACGTATGCGCAGTTGACATCCAGGGTACTTTTAGCTGCGCAGTATATGCCAAAAGTATTTACGTCTGTGCAGTATGAACTCAAAGTATTTAGATCTGCGCAGCAGATACCAAACGTACTTTAAAAATTAGATAGGAACTTTTTCACGTAGGAGATGTTTTTCCCTCTTTATTAGCTTGTAGTTTGCCAAGGTTCATTATCTTGCGATTCGATTCTTACTATACTGGTCGAAAGAGCAACCTACGCAATTCTCAGGTCAGCCCGTGATCTATGTGACGCAAATATCCCGTTATACGCTAAAGTGCAAACTTGTTAGTCATAGACATAGTCTCGATAGACTCGAGTCCTAGCTGCTGGTCGTAGCATGTCGTAGCTCGCTAAAGAAAGCTCTGTCTATATCTCTGTATACCTTTCTTTCTCTTCATCCCCTCTTTTATATCCTTGTCCAATCTCCAATTTTTTTCGAGTTTGGCACACGTGATGTCCATGAGTCGTACCGATGCCGTTATGCCCTAAAGTGCTCTAGTCTCTCTTTCTCTCTTTATCTCTCTCTTCCCTAGTGGGCTGTGTCTAATACCTTCGTGAGATACCTTCTGTTGATCTTGGCTCTGTGCATAGTGCATATGCATGTAAATCTCGTCTTGAATAGTAAAACGATCAGAAAGGCGGTCAACTTGCGATCGCTGGTCAACTTCATGGTCTAACACTTTCGAGTTAGCTTGTATTTGAATCCACATGGCAGAGATTTCATGCTTGGATTATTCGGGGAGTTTCTTCCAAGACTCGCAAGTAAATTGAGGAGACATTCTTCAAGGGGTCGTTTATATATTACGTAACGCTTTTGAAACTCTTTCGCTTTTGAAAACTCGACAAAGTCAGTAATGAGTGTGTTCTCAAACAGGTTCTCAAACAGTGGGTTCTCAAACACTCTTTGAAAAAAATAAGTTTGGATTTGTGCTCAGTGTGCCTAACCATCTCCGTTAAAATATCGTTGATGGATCGTTCAAATAATGAAGCTCCTTTTATCTTTGAGAACGAAAACTTCATTTTTAGATATTTAACATATTAATGACATAGGTAACCTACATTTATAAAATTATTTACTTATAATTGGCATAATAAAGTTATAATTTAGGGGTATTTTAAATGATCACAAATAAATTGAAACCCCGCTTTTCGAGAAAAACTGATTTGAAGTTGGAGAGTGCTATAAGCTCACGTGTTATAATGTTACCAAATAGAGAACAGATTAAAGTATGATTTCCTATCAAAAATCCAAAATCTATATTTCAGATCTTGGTCACAAAAATGCGAATATCTCCTAACCTACGATCGACAAAATAGGCCCTTTTCTTGCGGAATGTAACAATTTACATTCTGAAATAACATCAGTTGCTTTCCTCCTCTTTTTCCCCCTGTTTTCAACTAAATTCCCCTTTTTCTCGTTTTCCGCTTAAATGAGAACTGAATTAATATAACGCAGTCAGAAAATCCAACTATTTTTGGTTGATAGTTAATTTTTTTTTTCATTCATCATCTCTTTTGGAAGAAAATTCAAATGTTTTGTTGAAAATTCGTCTTTTTAGATACAAAATTGGTCCTTTCGGATTGAAAATTCATCTTTTGATAGAAAAGTCGTCTTTTTCGGTTGAAAGTGAATTATTTTTCATTGAAATTGTTCACTGTTGTTTCCTTGTTGGATTTGTCTTTCTGGTTTGAAAATTCAACTATTTTGGCAACTTTGGAAAATTCAACTGGTTTGTAGGAAATTCGTCTTTTTGGTTTGAAACTTCATCTTTTATGGCAAAAATTTCTTCTAAACATCTTTTTTGGTTAAAAATTTAACTGGTTGGTTGCGAACTAGTCTGTTTTGGTTGAGGATTTAACTGTTTTGTTGAAAATTCGGCTTTTTTGGTTGAATTCAACTATTTTTTATTTAAAATAAAAATATAATTTGGTCGAAAAATCAACTACTTGGTTGAAACTTATACTACTTTGTTAAAAATTAATTTTTGTTTGTTAAAAGTCTCATAATTTTAGTAGAAAATTCGTCTTTTTGTCTTGAAACCTCAACAATTTAGTTGAAAATGTTTTTCTTTCTTGACTGAAAAATCTTTCTTGCTTGAAAATTCAGCTCTTTTGTTAAATTTTGTCCATATACAGGTATTTTGGTAGAAATTTCTTTTAATCATCTCTTTTGGTTAAAAATTCAACTGTTTGGTTGAAAGTTAATCTGTTGTGGTTGAGAATTCAACTGTTTTGTTGGAAATTCATCTTTTTTGTTTGAATTCCACTTTTTTTATTTTAAATTAAATTTTTCTTGTTTGAAAATTGAACTACTTGGTCAATAGTTGAACTACTTTGTTGAAAATTCATTTTTTTTTACGCACTGATTTTTTAAAAACTGTATATAAGTGTAAAGTATTATTGGAAGAATTTAATTTTCTTTCTCCTTCCTTTTTACAGTTTATTTGTTAGACTGCCATATTAATAAACAAAATTTTTATTTATTTTTAACATCCCGTTTTCCTGCTGAGTAATTTATCTTAAATTCAAAGAACTTTCGGGGCAGTTTAAATACTTTTATTTATGATAAACTTTTAAATCAGACATGACATTCCTTTATTTCAATGTGGTTATAGAATTCAAAACAGAGTGACATTTTATTCATGAAACCATTGTTTAAATTTCAAATTGAAATTTACTTTTTAATTAGGATTGATTTTTCAGAAGTTTTCATTTAAACTTTCTTTTATGTTGAAATAAATTAAACATGCAACTTATTTATTATGTTACAAATATTATTAACGTTTTATAAAATGATTAATCATCAAAATTAATTTAATTCCCATTTTTCGTTTTGATATATGATCCTAACCTGCGATACCGACTGAGGTAGAAAGTTTCACAATGGAAACTTTCAAGATCGATTGACATCTTATGAACTTCGTAAGCCACGGTGTAGTCTTTCTAGTTGGTGATGGCTGTCAAGTAGTTTATTCTAAATCATGAAAATTATGTTTTAATTCGTCCGCGATAAGTACAATTATTTAAAAAATGATATTTAAATAAGCGCAATGTTTTTTTTTAATCTGGTGGCCTGATTTCCAGCCGGAATTTACTGCTACCTTGCTGTTTTTCGCACTACTGTTAACAACGTAGCAGACGACGGTTTTCATTTCATTTTAGGATAAACTTCTGCTGAATAGCATGTAACCTTTAACCGTAGGAAAAATTACCTGCAACAAAGTTTAACTTAATTTTTTTCTGTGCCGGCTTCTGTATGAATAGAAAATTTCTTAAACACACCTGGCGATGAAACGCCTTTTAGCCTTTAATACCGCATATTAACGGCCGTTATCAGACCCAGAAACTGCAGCAAAGATGCTGAACAGTAGTTATCTAACCGACTTTATGACTAAAAATGGCTACTGAACCTACAGTCTACACTTTACTAGCTTTGCCGCAGGTGTAGGTTAAAGTGATTACCTTCACGCTCCATCCAATTTAATAAACGAGGAAATGCAAGCCTTGCTCATTGCAAATTCTTCAAATGGAGGTGTTTATACATTTTGTAGTTTAAAAGTCTTTCACAAAGAGATATGTCATATCCAGTTATGTCCTTCGACGTTAATATCTTTAGTTTACGTCTTTCAAGCCGAGAGAGACATGGATGACATTTGCGGTCAGGGGCCATCCATAAATAATGTAACACATTTTTTTCCAATTTTTTGCCCCTCTTTCCACCTATGTTATGTATTTTTTCAAATATTTTCAGCCATGTCTTATTAAATACACTTTAGTGACACTTGAATTACCAAATAGTTAGAAGTTATTAAAATGAAAATAAATAATTTCGAGGAACGATTGCGATAATAATAAACGCTATTAAAATGTAATGAAACGAGATTATACAATGCGCAATTTTCTTAAATCTTTCAACAAATCACTTAACTTTATATTCTTAACAACAATTTAGTAATAATTTCAAAAATTGCGAAAAAACTTTGTTTATGTCGATATTTTTCTACGGAATGATGGAGAAAATACTAACCTAATTATACCGATATAAAGTCTTTCTGACGGTATTGCAATCTTTTATTGTAATTACTAATTCGTTTAAACTTTAACGTTATACTCAGGGCTGTCACACAGTCATTGTAAGTTACTTTTTTTCAAATCACTTTTTAGTCACTTTTTAAAATGAAAAGATCACTTTAGTCACTTTTCTTTCAATACATTAAAACAGAGAACCCAAGGGTTAACCACTATTGAATTCAGGTCTATACCTATTTCTGAATTTTCTTGAATTCTTTTGAATTCCCTTGAAATCCACTGAATTCAATGGATTTTTTTTGAATTGTCAATAATTTCATCGAATTCTACTGAATTTGCTCCAATTGCACTGAAATCAGTCTAATATTATATATTTTTTGAATTTTTTTTCAATTCATTTGAATTATTTTGGAATTCAACCTGAATTCTCATTAATTAATCCTGAATTCTTTTGAATTCTTATGGGTGATTTTGAATTCTCTTGAATTCAAAAAAAATTCTGAATGATACTCAATTCTTTTGAATTTATTTAAAATTCACCTTGAAGTTTTATGAATTTCATCGAATTCTTCTCATTTCCCTTGAATTCATCTAAATTCACTCTAGTTTCACTAAAGTCAATGAAATTTTTCGGATTTTGTTCAATTCCTTTGAATTAATTTGGAATTCACCCTGAGCTCTTATTAATTTATGCTGATTTCTTTTGAATTCTTCTGATTTTTTAAAATTCTACCTGAATGCTCTTCAATGCACTTGAATTTTTATAAATTCCATCTAATGCTTCTCATTCAGTTAACCACTATTAAATTCAGGTCTATACCTATTTCTGAATTGTTTGGAATTCCCTTGAAATCCACTAAATTCAATGGATCTTTTTTGGATTTTCAATTTTTTTTTGGTTCACCTTAAATTCTTATGGATTTTGTTAAATTCTTATCTACTGATTCTATTTGCTTCCATTTATCTGAATTCAATAAAATTTGTTGGATTATTGAATTTTTTTTCAATTCATTTGAATTAATTTAGAATTCACCCGGATTTTGTATTAATTTATGCGGAGTTCTTTTAAACTCTGAATTCTTTGCAATTCTCTTGATTTTTTTTATTCTTACTGAATTCCTTTCGATTCACTAGAAATTTATCATGAATTTTTATGAATTTCATCGAATTCTTCTCATTTCCCTCAATTCCTCTAAAAGTCTAAATTAATTAAGTTTTGTAGAATTCGTCCTGAGTTCCGCTTACTCCCATTTTATTCAATTCGATGCAAATTTTCTTATTCTTAAAATTTTGGTCAATTCACTTAAATTCTTATGAATTTCATCAAAGTCTCTTTAATTTCCTTTAATTCTTTTAAATTCACTGCCATTTTAATGAAATCAATGGAATGAAAAATGGAGTGAAAGACGATTTGTAAACAACAAAATCGAATGATATTTAAATACATACGAATTTTGGATATAAAATGACGAATGTTTATATTTCGTTGCTTAAATTTTTTTGCATGCACTTGTATCACGCAACATGTGAATGTTGAACATTTGCAGTCAACTATGACTATTAATTATTTTAATTATTTTCCACTGACTTTCACTCACACAGCACACATTTAAAAGTATCCCTTACATTTCATACATTAAAAACAATTTCTCTTTATTTCAAGGCACTGATTAGCGTTATGGAATTTTCCGTAAAACTAACCCGGTCAAGTGTAGCGTTAAGACTAGAATAGAGTTACGAAAAATTCCGTAACTTAAGCCCTGAACGAGCATGAAAGTGGTTGGTCTTACGGAAAATTCCGTAACGGTAGACAGTTCGTTATTTTAAACAATTTAACGTTATTGTGAGAGGTAAAAAATAAATTAGTGAAAATTTTTTGGTTATATTCACACACCCTATTTAGTATAAATGTTAAATGCAATATAACAAAACTATCACTTGCACTTTATTTAATGAAAATTTCGGTTGTGTTAATTTTAATAAAAGTACGTGTTTTTAAGTGTTAAACACTCGGATGCTATTGGGATGAACATAAATGTTAGTTTGCTACCGTATGTAGTTCGAGCAGCCATTCGCGTGTTCACTAAAGTATAATTCAGTGAATACAAACTTGTGAAGCTGCACAAATTTCATTTGGGGTATGCTGGCTAAAGGTTGACCAGCTCCTGACTAGAACTTACTAGTCCAGTTGTTCTAGTGCAGGAGCGGCGCAGCCAGCATGGATGCCATGGAGAACTCCATACATGAAAATTTCCGAGCATGGAAATTTCATACATAAAAAACTAGACGGAAAGGTAATGACGATATTTTCCCCCTAATCTCAATATAAAGAAAAAATTAATTTACTTTTGCTTCAAAAATATATCTCTTGTCTCGTTTCTGCACAGTTCGTCTTCGATTTGGGTTTTTGGCAATTGTATCGGTGATACCTTGCGTTATGTCAGTGAATGTGCTCTACGTTTGTGTGTGTACCCTTCACGCCCTTCACTAAGTACCTGACGTGTGATGAAGAATTTAAAGTTTAAAGTTTGCAAGGCTCGTCACGATAGAGTTCTCATTAAGCCATAAAAATCTAAGTTGGCGAACCTTTGGGGGAATGACATTGCTTCCTATTGCTCGTGTTTGTACGTGGAGTTGTAGGTTGTCATAATTCTTTATGTTTTTCGAGATGCAGAGTTTGCATTGCGCAAATTTGTTAGGAGATGTGACCTGATAAGTCAGAAAAATGTAAAAATACAAAATTTGATCCATATGCTCTGCAAGATGAAAATTTTACTGAAAGTAGTAGTGCTTTCGATTACTATAATGGATATAGTGACGGATAGTGGCATATTTAGTTCTATCTCGCAGTTTTCACATCACAAACCAAATAAAAACATACAAAAGTTTGGGAGCCAATACATTTTATGATGATGGTTTTGTGGCAACGGTGAAGTGCCAGAAGTTTAGTGGTATTTTCCTGATTCTGTGTGATAGGTTATAGTACAACATTACAGTATCATTAGTTACTTGTTATTAGTTATGGTCATAATATTGGTTGTGAAATTTCGTTGTTGTTGTAAAATGTGATGGCAGCTTTTTGAAGTGAGGGTGAATTTTTAGAATGCAAACATAAACGGTACGAACTGTTCACAAAATTACCAAACCAGCATCACAAAATGTATTGGCTTCCAAACTTTAACATGTTTTTATTTGATTTGTGATGTAAAAACTGTGTGATAAAATAAAATATGCCACTATCGTACGCGCTTTCGTAAAAATATTTATCATAGCGATCGATAAAATTTTTATCTTGCAGAAGAGCGTACGGATCAAAATTTTGTAATCTTTCATTATTTTGATGTATTAGGTCTTGACATCTCTTGACAACTTTGCGAAATACACACTCTGCATCTCGAAAAAACATAAAGAATTTTGAAAACCTACAACTCCACGTCCAAACACGAGCAATGGGAAGCAATGTTATTCCCCCAAAGGTTAGCCATCTTAGATTTTTATGGCTTAATGAAAATAGTCTACCTGAAACCCTGAGTCGCGCCCACGGGTAAAGGATTCCAAGAGATACCAAAGTATTTTCATGAATTTTATAGGATGTCAGGGGATTTTAAATGGGTTCAGAAAATTTTAAGGGATTTGAAAGAATTTCATAAGATTTCAAAAGATTTCAAATGATTTTACGAGATTTTAAGAACTTTAAAGCGGTTTTGATGATTTCACGGGATTTCAAAGGATTTCGAAGTATATCCACGGATTTTAGAGGATTTCTTAAGATTTCAAAACATTTAACGGAATTTCAAAGGATTTCCGAATATCGTAAAGGATTTTAAGGGATTTCGGTGAATTTTAATGAATTCCAAAGGGTTTTCAAATATTCCAAGGTGTCTCGTAATATTTCGAAATATTTCATGGAATTTCAAGGATCTTAACCGATTTTCAGAGATTTTAAGGAATTTCCACGGATTTTAAAGGATAATAAGGGGTTTTTAATGGGATTTTAAAGATTTCAAGCGATATCAAGGATTTCAAAAGATTTTCATGGAACCTTAGAGAATTTTAAGGGATTTCCACGGGTTTTAAAGGATTTCAAGGGATTTTCAGTGAGCCCAATCGTTTCAAAGGGATTTCAAGACATTTAAAGATTTGCCAATTTTCTATATACGCAGGGCTGCCACGCAGTCACATAAGTCACTTCTAGTCACTCTTTTCTTTTAATTCACTTTTTTCAGAAAAAGTCATTATTTGTCACTTTTCTAAAGGGAAAGGTCAATTTCTCCATCTCATTTTAGGTTTTATCTGAAGGAAAAAAGTTAATCTGTCTAATTTATTTATGAAAGCTATATAGTAATCTATATTATGATAGTGCTATTCAATATTAAAATTCAAATTATTTTAATTTATGATTTTCTGGTTTTCTAGTTCTATACTTTAATCTCAACCGACGTCAATAACTTACTGTAAACAGTGGTACAAAAAATTCAACATTTCCAGCATACGAGTACGATTAAATACGATTCCGCAATTGAGAATTCTACAGTTTTAAGCACTTCTGTAAAGTTATAATTTTAAATTGTTTAATTTCAAAGCTTAATTGTAAAATCTTTCAATTGTTTAATTCAGACCGTTAAAAAGTTGAAAAGGTAACGTCCAT